>LPNX010095836.1:17959-70469 GCA_001517045.1 Pseudotsuga menziesii
CATCAGGGAATAGTATTACCCTGTGGGAAACTATGATGACCAGTACACAAAATGGACCATTCTGCGTCAAGAAAGGGACCAGACGGTGTCGGAGTACACCAACAAATTTCATACTCTGCGGACAAAGCTGAGTATCAAAGACTTCGAGCGGCACCTAATCCTGAAATATTGCAGTGGTCTACATCGATACATCCGAACTGAGATGGACTTCCTCGACATCTCTTCACTTGGATCCCCCTATCGGTATGCTGTCAAAATCGAGGAGAAATTTTGACAAAAGAACAAGCGAGATTCTGGACCTACGAATCCACCGCAGAAGCAAGGCAAGGGAAACCCTAGCCCACAGAACATAGCAAAAGAAGACGACAACCAGTCCCCACCACAAGCAAAGAAGGGAGATCGAAAGAAAAAGAAGGACACTGGTAAGTGGTGCGAATTTCATAAAAGCCCTTGGCACAACACTGATGAATGTCGCTCAAAGCAGTCATTACTGGCCGAGATCAAATCTTTAGAATCAGATCCTAATCCTGATTCTGAACCCAACGCCACAGTCGCACACAATGGGAGGCAGATCATTGATGCAGACCCCACTGCCACTGTTGCAACCACATAGATTCAACTAGAGGATCCTGAAGAGTCAGAGGCAGAGGAGCACCTATTCCACTCGCAGATGTGGGTGAAGGGAATGCCTCTACATTTTGTTGTTGACAACGGCAGCCAAAAGAACCTGATCTCAGTAGAAGTCGTCAAAAGATTGGAGCTTCCTACAACACCACACCCGCAACCTTACAGAATCGGTTGGCTAAGCCAAGGACGAGGTATCCGCATTACTCAACAATGCCTCCTACCATATGGCATCAAGCCTTTCCAAGACGAGGTACTGTGTGATGTGGCCCCGCTTGAAGTCTGTGATGTTCTTTTAGGATAACCATATATGTGGAAGCATCATGCTATATATGAGTCACGGCCTCGCAGTGTCATTGTCACTTTGGGAGGACAACTCTACCAGATCCCAAAGACAGTTGCACCTACTAGAGTCTCACAGGGTAGGAAGATAAACTCCCACATCATAAAATTATTCCTCTTCACAATTGCGTCTGAAGGAGAACATAAGATCACAGAGACCTCCACACCCTCTGCACAGGGTGTCTCTGCTCATCAGACACAAGAAGAAGACAGAGCCATTGTTTCCTCATCTATCCGAGTACCTCTACGATGCAAGGCCACGCATTCAAGGTGCTCCTCCAGAAGCAAATCATCCATACAACAATTACAGCCCTCTCGGGATGCCAAAGAAAAGTAGCCTCTTCACTTCAACAAATGTCGCACCAGGAGATCAACTCAACACACAGTTCGAGATATGATACGGGATTCGACGCAATGGAGACCATTGCTTCCTAAGGAGGGAGGATTGATCCAGATGGATATCAGTGGCCACCCACCTATTCCACTGGCTCAAAACAATTGTCCATTGTGGCAGTTTCCTAGTTATTTTTCGGCAGTTTTTCGAGTCCTAAACTTCCGGGGCCGTTTTGAGGCCCTAAACGACGTTTTTTGGAGATTTGAGGCCAAATGGTTGCCATCAGCATTCATTTGATTAACCAAAAGTTGTAAATATTAGACCGACCTTTCCAATGAGTTATCGAACGCCCAAATCGGAGATCATATGCAAAAGTTATGACCTCGGGAAGTTGACTGTTCAACTTACCACCGTGGGGCCGCAAACTTTATGACGGTTCATCTTCAAGGGTTACGTTTTGGGACTTTTGGGGTTCTCACCTCACTATTATTATTATAAATAGGCCCCTTTAGCCTCATTTTGTATTAATCTTGGCACGAATGAGCATAGTAGCCACATCTCTTCTCAGAGATAGCTACCACCATTCTAGCAATTGTATTATAGTCTATTCTATTTCCGCCATTTAATAGGATATGTGTTTACTGTATCTCTGTTATATTTGAAAAATGTCTGCTATTATGATTCTGTATATTTTCTTTCATTTCGTTCACACATCAATCCGGATCAGTGGTATCAGAGCAATCTTCTCTTTGATTGTTTCTCGGCGCATGTCCCCGACGAGGTCTGAGTATAGAGAGTTTGGTCTCGAACTATTTTCACTTGATCATTCTCGCCATCCCAAATGACCTCCCATGGCGGAAGACAAGAGAGACGACGGAGCAGGAGATCCTATCAAGTCGCTGCTTGAGGAAGCCCTTGAGCGACAAAGGAACGAGATGATGGACAGTTTCGCCCAAATCCTTCAGCGAATGCTGGCAATGGCTAGTGCATCTTCAACAAGCTGCCGGTTCGAGGATGCAACTCCCTTCAAGGTACAAGTTAACTTTGATATTCCTTTATTTGAAGGCAATATTGATGCAGATGCCCTGGATAATTGGTTGAATGTTCTAGAAGGGTATTTCTTTGTCCACAATTTTTCCGACAGAGAAAAGATCACCTTTGCGCTCCTTAAGGCAGTCCCCCATGTCCAAAATTGGTGGAGTACTTATTGTGAGCAAAACTTATCAGACGAGTCTGAAATGTTTGAAACAGTTCCCACTTGGGCCTCTTTCATAGATGCCGTCACGGAACAGTATTACCCTATGGGAAACTATGATGACCAGTACACAAAATGGACCATTCTGCGTCAAGAAAAGGGACCAGACGGTGTCAGAGTACACCAACAAATTTCATACTCTGCGAACAAAGCTGAGTATCAAAGACTCCGAGCGGCACCTAATCCTAAAATATTGTAGTGGTCTACATCGGTACATCTAAACTGAGATGAACTTCCTCGACATCTCTTCACTTGGATCCGCCTATCGGTATGCTGTCAAAATCGAGGAGAAATTTTGACAAAAGAACAAGCGAGATTCTGGACCTGCGAATCCACCGCAGAAGCAAGGCAAGGGAAACCCTAGCCCACAGAACACAGCAAAAGAAGACGACAACCAGTCCCCGCCACAAGCAAATAAGGGAGATTGAAAGACAAAGAAGGACACTGGTAAGTGGTGCGAATTTCATAAAAGCCCTTAGCACAACACTGATGAATGTCGCTCAAAGAATTCATTAGTGGCTGAGATCAAATCTTCAGAATCAGATCCTGATCCTGATTCTGAACCCAACGCCACAGCCGCACACAATGGGAGGCAGATCATTGATGCAGACCCCACTGCCACTGTTGCGACCGCACAGATTCAACTAGAGGATCATGAAGAGTCAGAGGTAGAGGAGCACCTATTCCACTCGCAGATGTGGGTGAAGGGAATGCCTCTACATTTTGTTGTTGACAACGGCAGCCAAAAGAACCTGATCTCAGTAGAAGGCATCAAAATATTGGAGCTTCCTACAACACCACACCCGCAACCTTATGGAATCAGTTGGATAAGCCAAGGACGAGGTATCCGCATTACTCAACAATGCCTCCTACCATATGGCATAAAACCTTTCCAAGGCGAGGTACTGTGTGATGTGGCCCCCCTTGAAGTCTGTGATGTTTTTTTAGGACAACCATATATGCGGAAGCGTCATGCTATATATGAGTCACGGCCTCGCAGTGTCAATGTCACTTTGGGAGGACAACTCTACCGGATCCCAAAGACAGTTACACCTACTACAGTCTCACAGGGTAGGAAGATAAACTCCCACGTCAGAAAATTATTCCTCTTCACAATTGCGTCTGAAGGAGAACATAAGATCACAGAGACCTCCACACCCTCTGCACAGGGTGTCTCTGCTCATCAGACACAAGAAGAAGATAGAGCCATTGTTTCCTCATCTATCCGAGTACCTCTACGATGCAAGGCCACGCATTCAAGGTGCTCCTCTAGAAGCAAATCATCCATACAACAATTACAGCCCTCTCGGGATGCCAAAGAAAAGCAGCCTCTTCACTTCAACAAATGTCGCACCAGGAGATCAACTCAACACACAGTTCGAGATATGATACGGGATTCAATGCAATGGAGACCATTTCTTCCTAAGGAGGGAGGATTGATCCAGATGGAGATCGGTGGCCACCCACCTATTCCACTGGCTCAAAACAATTGTCCATTGTGGCAGTTTCCTAGTTATTTTTCGGCAGTTTTTCGACTCCTAAACTTCCGGGGCCATTTTGAGGCCCTAAACGATGTTTTTTGGATATTTGGGGCCAAATGGTTGCCATCAACATTCATTTGGTTAACCAAAAGTTGTAAATCTTAGACCGACCTTTCCAACGAGTTATCGAACGTCCAAATTGGAGATCATATGCAAAAGTTATGACCCCGGGAAGTTGATTGTTCAACTTACCACCGTGGGGCTACAAACTTTATGACGGTTCATCTTCGAGGGTTACGTTTTGGGACTTTTGGGGTTCTCACCTCACTATTATTATTATTATAAATAGGCCCCTTTGGCCTCATTTTGTATTAATCTTGGCATGAATGAGCATAGCAGCCACATCTCTTCTCAGAGATAGCTACCACCATTCTAGCAATTGTATTACAGTCTATTCTATTTCCGCCATTTAATAGGATATGTGTTTACTGTATCTCTGTTATCTTTGAAAAATGTCTGCTATTATGATTCTGTATATTTTCTTTCATTTTGTTCACACATAAATCTGGATCAAGGGATTCCAGTGAATCATCAAAAATGGTTTTGAGGTCGGATCTGGTGGAAAAATGGGTGTCAATAGTTAAAAGTGGGATAAGGGACTCAAGGATCCCCAAGCAAGGATATATTCTAAACAAAGTTGGATTTAGGGCTACTCCAAAAAAATCTAGGGTAGGGGAGGACAGTTGGGGGAAGGAATTAATGTATGAAGAAAGCCATGGAAAGGAAAAGGAATCACACAGGATTCCCACATAATAATATTATTCTTATGCAAGTATACCTACCTATTATTATAAGAAAGTATCTATTTTCAATCCACTATAAGGTTCTCCTTATTACTTGAATGTTGTTGCATCCAATATGATGAGTTCAATAACCTCCCTCACTCTTGATGCTCCCAATCCTTCCTCCCTATTCCTAGGCTCGTCGGGTGATTTAGTTTGTACCTCTTTGAGGGTTATTGTGAGTCATGAGTCATTTATGGACTCGAAGAAACCAATTCCCATATATAAATTCAGGCCAATACCACCAGAGGGTAGTGCTGGAGAAGAGGGTTTAAGTTTGATTGAAAACCATGTTAGAGATGGGATAGGTTGAGGCAAGAAACCTAACATTCATAAGGAATAGGAACAAGTTATTCTTGAGGTGGCAGTGGGTAAAAAATCTTCCATTTTCAGGGTGCTTAGAGCAACTGGAACCCTAGAAGGGGTTTAACAATGAATATTCTCTCTTTTAATTGCATGGGTTTGGTGAACCCATTTAAAAAATAATCACTCAAGAGGTTGGTATCTATTATCTCTCACTAGTATATGTGAGCATTTTTCCCACGGAAAATCGTCGCTATAGGAACACTTTTGTGTCTTTATAGCGACGAACGTGAGCCCATAATTTCATGGAAAAATTATCATCGTTGTAGCCACACTTCAAACATTTCATCGCTATGGTGACAAGAAAGAGATGATGCGTGGCATGAGTGGACACTGCTTAAAAAAACCTATATTCGTCACTATACCGAAGTTCATTTGTCGCTATAGAAATGTTTCTTTGTCGCTATAGTGACGTTTCTTTGTTTCCATCGCGAAAAATTTGCTATACAAGCGATGGATGCTTCTCGCTATAGCCATTGAATATGGTTGCCCAGGAAAGAAGCGACCAAGTCTTTTTTCATCACTATAGCAACGATTTCTGTGAGTTTACAAGAAAAATTATAGCAGTAATGTTGTATCATAGAAGTTCCCTTTGTTTTTCACACTAATGGAGCTTGTTATTAGTGGTGGGGACCATTGTGAATAAAGGTAATCATTCAAATGATCATAGCAGCATGAACCCTTCATTTTTCTTCTTCAACTTATGATTTTCACTCTTCAACTTTAAATTTTTGTGTAATAATTCTTGGAAATGAATATGCTTGAACTAAGACCACGTGTGAAGGATATGATTTAGTCTATATACTATTTATGGAAGCAAAGAAGGAACTATCGTGTGGAGGTGATGTTTCAGTCTGTAGATCTGTAGAGACAACAACCTCCATCCAGAAGGTACACCGCAGGTCAAGCACATTGACGTTAAGTGGGCCTGTGTGAGCGAAGCAGGGGGATTTTGATATTTAAGCCACGCCTTAGAGATCATTCCCATGATGGATGGGTGTGACAGGATCAGGGAGGAAGGAAGTTAGGGAAGCTCATGCATCAACCTCTTAATTAAAAAGAGTACCAGGAAACAGTTCATTGTTATTCGCCTGTTTTGTGATTCGGCATATCTCCTCCATAATTTTGTACAAACTCGAGGGACTTAGATCTCCATCAAGAGAAGCAAGGATATGGATTCTAGTGAAGAAAGTGAACCCTATTTCCCACAACATGGACTGGATGCCATGGGACGATGCCTGCACAGTGCTATAGATGAAATGGATAGTCATAAGTGACACCTTCGTCGGTTCCATGGTGAGATGAGGGAGAAATTGGAGAAGGTGGAGAAAGGCCCTATGAATTCAGGGTGATACAAATGGGTAAGAAATAAATGAAGAAACTAGTTGAAAAGAGAATTCTCAAGCCATTTAGGAGCTCTCGGACAGGCTTACCCAATTTGAAATTCAGTTTAGAACAATGGCCTTTAAATCCCAAGTTCACAAAGAATTCAAAGCCATCCAGAACATAATTGATGGAAAAATCCCTAGGTCCAGTCAAGTAAAATAATCAAGTTTTAGGAGATTCTTTTTTGTTTACTCTTGGGACGATTTGTCTGTATATTTTGGAATATAGTTAGTATTCTCCTTCTAAAAGTATTGCTTAAGGGATGGGACTTATTAGTGTTTGACATGAACGGATGGTCTAGGGGTTTAGCCATTGGCTGGAACCCTCCTCTAATAATGTGAGGGACAGTTGGGATTGTGATTAAGTGATGGCGATTGATATATTTTATGAAGTAAGTGAGTTGTATTTAATGGTAGTTAACTGATATAAGCCTTACAGGGAAAGGAAAACATTTTTGGATACCCCAGTAGCTAATATCGCTTCCATGCCCCAAATCTCATCGTTGGAGGAGATATTATCTTCACAGTTAGGGTGTTAGAAATTTGGGGGTCAAAGGAAATCCCAGACACCCTAGCTTATTATTTCCTTCATTATATTGAGGAAAAAGATTTGATTGATATCCAACCTATTAAGATGAGGCCTACATAGAATAATAGAATATTCAGAGATGATCACCTTGCCAAAAGGTTGGACCATTTTTTTATCGTCTTCATATTGATTGACATGTGTTAAAATGTGGGTCAATGTATTGGTTTAGGGGGAGACTTTGATGATGCCCCCATATTTTTACAATTCAGTAATGAGAGGGTGAAACCCTATCCATTTCAAAATTAATTCAAGTTGGATGACGAATGAGGAATTCTGGGCTTTTATGGCATATGTTTGGCATCCCTTGGATCTTGGATCTCGAAGATTGTCCTTGTCTCAATTTGCAAATAATATGATTGTTTTAAAATAGGCCATGATTAAATGGGCACATGAAAAACACATAAAATATGAATAAGAAATTATAAGAGTAGAAAATAGGCTCCATGCTATCTACAAATAAGAAGGAGGACGTCTTGAGACTGAAGAGTAAAAAATGTATTTAATTTACTTAGAGAAAATCAAGAAGAAGCTACTTGCATAACAAGAGGAGGTATAGAGATTAAAGAGATGAGAAATATGAATCAACAGTTGGGATGAGAATACCAAATTCTTCCATGTTGTTCCAAAAGGACACAAGATCATAAACACTATTTGGGGGGTGACAGATGAGGATGGTCAAGAAGTCAAATCCTTTGATGGATTGGCAATAATGGGGAAGAAACATTTCTCTTGTTTATCCAAGGCTCAAGAAAGAGCTTCAATTATAAATTATCAGGATTTTGTAGTACTTTCCCAATTTTGTTAATCGGGAGGATAATAGGGAGCTCATGGAAGAAGTCTCTCACAATGAGTTGCTTGAATTTATTCATAACTTCCAAAAAGAAAAAATCCTAGGTCATGATGGTTGGTCGATGGAGTTCTTTTTGGAATCTTTTGACATCCTAGGGGATGACATTCTGAAGGCAATGGAGGAGTCGAGACAAACGAGAAAAATACTAGAATATTTCAACTCAACTTTTATTGCCCTAGTCCTTTAAGTGGACAACCCTACAACCTTTGGTGACTTTGGACCAATTTCACTAAAAAATGGCATTTACAAAATCATAGCAAAACTTATCACCAGAATAATAAAGGCTATTTTTTCTAAGCATATATCTAAAGAGCAATTCGGATTTCTGGATGGAATACAAATACATGAGACTATTGGGGTGGTGCAAGAAGTGATTCATAGTATCAAGGGAATAAACGAAAAGGCGGTAGTTATCAAGATCAATTTATCAAAGACATATGATAGGGTAAATTGGCTCTAGATTCGACTCGTTTTAACTCATTTGGGGTTTGAGGTTTCGTTTATCACCTTGTTCATGAATTGCATCACCACAGTATCATTTAGAGCCTTAATAAATGGCTCAACATCACCTTTCCTCAGGGATAAAAGAGGTCTCAAACAAGGGTGACTCCTATCCGCTCTTATTTTTTGTTAATTGCAGAAGGACTCAACAAATCCTAGAAGGAAGCGAAAGGGGGAGGCACTTTCAAAGGTATCGAAATTTCTATAAAAAATTTTATTACACATCTACACTTTACGGATGATATACTAATATGCTGTGATGGGTCGAGAAGGGAATCAAAATCTCTAGCTAGAATCCTAGAACTTTTATGTCTTGTCTCACGAATGATGGTAAATATACAAAAGTATACCCTTTCATGTATAAATATGGAGGAGGAAAAGGTTCTAAGCTTTAAGGATTTGTTCTCGTTCACATTAATCAACTTGGATGATGGAATGAAATACCTAGGCTTCCATCTGAAACCAAATAATTATCAGAAAAAAGATTGGATATGGATAATCCCTAAACCAGAGAAAAAAATCCATATTTGGTCTTATAGATAGCTATTGAGAGAAGGAAGGATGGTCTTGATAAATTCATTCCTTGAATCCATACCAGTCTATTGGATGGCACTAGTGTGGATCCAAAAAGACATATTAGAAATGGCTAGAAGATTGTGTTCTAGATTTCTATGGAGTGGACACAAAGAACACAATGTGATGCCTTTGGTGAGATGGGACATAATAACAAAGTATATGCTGGGTGGGGATTAAAGAACATATTCTGGTTCTCTAAAGCACTAGTGGAAAAATGTGAATGGAAACTTTTCACCACCAAAATTTTGTGGACATGGACTATTGAACAAAAATATATCACTCTGACATATATTTTGGACTGGGTCTAATCACCCACTAAAGGAAATAACAATGTATCGATTGTATGGAAGGAAGTTCTATAGTCTTTCAGATTAATTGAAAGAGGATTGAATTGGAAAAATAAGTATGACACCAAATTCAAATCTGGATTGGATCCTTAGCCAAGATGGTGAGGAAGACACCTTATACCACCACCAATGTTGGAAATTCTTCATAATCGTGGTTTGTTCACATTAAACGAAATTACAAATCCCTAGACCAATGGTCTATGGAGACATGGGTATATTTCGTCAAGAGCTCTGATTCTAAACAATGAAAAAGATTCTATATGGAATCATTACAATTTATCCATCAAGGACAAACACGTTCGAATCAAAGAGGGAGGAGATGAACTTATCTGGGTATTAACTTCCCCATGTAGATACACTCCAAATCAAGGCTATATCCAATTGAGAACATAATAACATAATAGATAAATGCAATAGCAGTGGAAAAATATCTGGAATTTCAAATGTTGATGTGGTGTACATTAGCCAATAAAATCCCAACTTGGGACAAAGTCCAAAAATGCTACTTTGAGGGCCCTAATTGGTGTACGAAGTGTAAGAATACGAAGGAATCGGTGGGGAATTTGATTATCAACTGTTGATTAGCTCATCAGGTATGGAAGGAATACTCTAAGCATGGAAATATGAACCTAATTTGGTACAGTATCATGGTTAAACAAGCCTTGCAATAGTGTTTGTCTAATTCCTTGTTCCATTCCCGCATATCCCTCCCATTAATTAAAAATCAAGGACCGTGGATAGAAAGAAACAACCAAATTTTCTCAATAAATTTTTTTTTAATTGATTGTTATTAACTGCTTGAACATTCTAACATTCTTCCCACAAGATAAGGACGCACCTCTTATTCAGATCAGTAGAGAATAGGAAATAAATATGGAAATTCCATGGGCCTTTTTTGATGGAGTATCTTAAGTACAATATGGTTCCATTTGAAGGGAGGGGGGAGTTCTATATCTGTTTAAACAACACTCCTTCAGGCTATCAATGGGGTTTGGGGAAAGTTCCAATAATTATGTTGATGTACATGCTCTCAAAAATCTGTTACTATTTGCTATAAAACAAGGCTACCAAAATATTGAAGTCTTTGAAGATTCCATGCTTGTTATAAATTGGTTCAAATGTTCAAAGATGCACACATATTCATCATGCTCCATTGTTGACAAAGATTTAGGAAAATGGCGAGAATTTTAAATGCCTCTCTTGCACACATGTATACAAGAATCACAACAAGGATGCAAACTCCTTATGTATGGAAGCTATTCGGATTGGTTAACAACATCCTAAAGTAACTGAGAATAGGAAGGACCAATATTTCCAATTCTATCACTGACCCTTCATTGAAGAAGTCCTTGAACCTAACATTTTATTACAGGCAAAAAGGATGGGATAAACATCAGTGTAGCAAGAAAATTGCAGTCATGTTTTGGAAAGAACTCTATCATATGATGGAATCTTTTATTAGAATTTTTCTTGTTCATCGCATTTTTGAAATGGATACACAGTGTACATAGTTCAATACAAATACTTTTTGATGTGCTTCATCGTGGATTGAGATTTAATCCTACGCACTATATGGAATAGTTTGAAGCTTTTTTTGATGTCAATATCAAGGTTTTTATCTTTTTCACTCATAATGAGTACCTCTCATAAAAAATATCTGAAAGGCATATGTTTATTGAAGATGACATTCGAAGCTTGGGTTTGGGATGATACAAATCTTGATATGAAAATGTTAGGCAATTCCTAATGAAATCTACAACATGTTTTTGTAGATATGAAATCTTTGAAGATTGTTTTTTTTTGTGTAAGGATTGTAGGCCTGGAGACCACTTTATTTGGTAATATATGCACAACATATATCTGCATATGTAATTTTATACTCATTAATAACACTACCATTTTTTTCAAGGAAAATTTTACTTTTTAATGATATTTAAATAATTGTATAATTATTATAACAATTAATATGGGTGGTGAGTGCATGGAATGGGTATTATTAACCTTGAAGGAAAACTAAAACCAACTTATTCTTGGGGCTTGGCCAATACGACAAACAACCAATCAGAAATTCTACCATTATATCAAGTCGTTCTCATTTTGCAGGTGATTGAAGCAAGATAGATAATGGTATTTGGTGACTCGACAATCATCATTGACCAAATTAGAAAAGAAGCAAAGAGACTTTCTCACCCATTGACAAAATGATATCCAAGGTTAAGGGACAACTCATGTTCTTTAGCAACATCTCCTTTTATAAGATTCTCTGAACATGGAATGAAAAACCAGACTCCATGGTTAATTGAGTGGTTGGATTAGAAAATTGGGTGTTAATCAAAGTTGAGAAGTGCCCCACTAATTTCTATATTCCATGAATTTTCGACATATGAGTATAACCATATAATTCACCAACATCAACATACTTAAGGACATGTGGAGTAAGTGCACTAGAGAATGTGGAGGAAAGGAAAGTTACAACCCTTAATGCCCCATGTCCTTTGCATCTTTACCAAATTTGGGAAACATGAGACTCCTTCACACTGAAATGATGGGAGGAAAGGATGCATGCAAGATATTTGTGTCAACTTGGAAACGCAACGTATGTGTGGACAATGTTAATTTGATCCTTTAGTATATCGATAATCTATTTTGGCTCAATCCAGGGAAGAATCATGAGGAGGTTGTTAGAATAGGAAATATAGAGAAGTCGTTATGAATTTGAATGGTTATTCCTTGTTTGAGACTTCTTATTCTTTTTTCTTGTTGAATACCTTCAGTTGTTATTATTTTCTCGAGGCTTTGTATGGTTTATCTCTATTTCTTATTTTGATTTGTTTTGTTTTTCTCAAGGTTTGTTCTTTCATCGAGCACTAGTAGGAAGTTGGGTTTGTTTTTTTTGTTCATGTAAATTGGGTTGGCATGGTTTTTAATCCATATTTCCATTCATATTTTGGTGCCATGGATAAAAATGAGCATAGAGGAGGGTGCACCTATTATGAGTGCATGGAGGAAAGATGGTGATTAAGTTGTCATTGATGTCAATGGTGTCTAGCCATTAATGCCAACTGTTGAGTCCTTGGTGCCCCTTATGTATCCCTTGAGGGTTAGTGTTTAGTTTGTGGTTGTTTGTGTCAAATGAGCCTTTTTTACCTTATTCAAGCCCTTGGAGGCCTTGGAACAATGGAAAAATCCTTGGTTACCCATTTACTTGGTCAAGTTCCCCTAAGTTGTATCTTGGTCCCATTTGAGTCCACTGTCGATTTCCTTGATTCTGGTTGATCTTTGGTTACTAGTCTTTGTGATGATTTTTATGATTGTACTTGTTTTGGTCTCTTGATTGGTTGTTGGATGGATTATATGGATCATTTATGTAAGTGCCTTGATGTGTTGATGCTGGAGCCCATTGCTTGCATTGGATTGTCTTGAGTTTGTTGAGTTCAAGTGGGGTTCTTGAGTCCGCAACCTTAGATATTGATCCTCTTGCATGTGGAGACTTGGGTATTGGAACCCACACTTATGGTGTTATGTTGGAACCCATTCTTATGGGGTCTTTGGTGTCCTTGGAATTTTGGGTCTTGAACCCACACATATGGTTTTTTGATGGCCCTTGGATGCTATATGGTCATTGGCATGTTGTAGCCTTGTGATCATGCATATGAAGCCCATAAGGTGTTGCATACTAGTAATGAGGTCTTTGTACCCCTATTTTGAGGTGTTGGTACTCTTATGGTGATGAACATATATAGTGGAACCATTAGATATGTTTTTAATGATATGGAGACCTTGAATATGATGATGATATTTTTGAAAAAGTCTTTGTTCCCACTCGATTGGTGGCGTTGGGGTGCTTGATACCATTGATATGGTGAGTATATGGTGGATCCCTCCTCCTTGTTGATTTGAAGTATGTGGATTTGAATACCATCAAATATCTCATGCCTTTGATGATTTCCATTGAAGCCTTTGACCTTGGAACTTATGCATAAGGTAACATGGTCTTTGGCACCTTTAATATCTATGGAGTCTTGATGTCCAGTACAAATTGAAGAATTTAAGGGTATTAGACAAATAATTTGAAAATAAACCCATCATGGGGAGATAGTCCCTGTAAATAAATTTTCGTTGATATGTGGAGCATATTCTAAATCCTTACAGTTGAAGAGATGAATTTTTGAAGTTGATGTGCCCCACCTTTTGGGTCAGCCGACCAAACAAAAGAGAATTTAATTATTTGTAATTTTGAATTGCATGTCGTCCCAGTTTGAAGTACTAACTTTCCTCCATTACCTATATAAATAGAATATCAAACATTTCATTTGTTCATCAATCATTCTCTTTGGTATTTCACAACTCTTGGAGAAAAGTGCGAAACTTTGTGGAGGAGAAATTTTTGGGCATCTTCATTAAAATTGGCACAACTTTCTCATACGGAATTGGAATTACAAAATTCTTTGTTTATTGGAAAGATTGCTATGAGGGATATGTGATGACATGATATAGAGTTTATTTTTGTTTTTATACTATTTCTTCATCTTATGATCTTCAAAAAGGTATGGTTTCATGCTTCTGGGTTTCTCTTGTGATGGCACATGTCTCTCATGGATAGAGTTCATCTTTGATTTTAGTATGTGAGCCTATATATTGGTATATCTCTTTGAAGTCATTGAATATGTTATGGAGGATATGGTGATGGTTATCTTGGAATATATCTTGATGTGATCTTGATATAGATCTTGATTATTATCTTGGATATTGTTGGCATGGATTTTGGTGTTTATCTTGACTGATGTATAGTGTAGTATTGAATGAGAAGTTGACATGTAAGTAATAGATCTTGTGAGTGATTTATTTGATCAACCTAAGTGTTTTCTATGAAAACTAGTTTGACAAGTGTTGATCATTGTGCCTTTGACCTAAGTGGAGTTTGACTGTTAATGACTATTAATGACAACCTTTGATAGTATCTTAAGTGACTATTTGCTTGCTATTTGTTTGATTTGTTGACCTAAGTTGAGTGGAGTGAAAAAAACTTTTTTGTCTAAGAGTTTATGAGATTGATTGAGTTTAAAATAGTTGGTTAAGTCTTTTATATTCTTGGTTGGGTTTAGTTGGTAGAGGTATATCATGTTTAACTGTCAAGTATTCCTTGACTATGATTGAGGTTGGTTGTGGTGTCATTGAGTTGAGTGTGATTGGACAAAGTTTAGTTGACCATATGTGAAGTATCTTGGTTGCTCAAATGTGTCTCTTGATGAACTAGGCCAATTAAGAAGGGTTGGTTGACTGTCAGAGCACTTTATTAGATTAACACAAGTATATGATTGATTTGGCACAGTTACACAAGCAACTTGGTACAGATTGGTTCAATTGAGCAATATTGACATAAGTTTCCTTATGTGAAGTTGGTTTGACTCAGATTGGATGAGTTCTATGAGTTGTTAGTTTGACCCAGGTGGACTGAGTTTTGTGTGCAGACTCAAATTGACCAAGTAAGTTGATGTGAGCAACATATTGATTGGTATAGCTTGATTGGACATGTTGATTTTACAGGTCAATGAGCAGTGTGGTACAGTTGTGGCGTAGTGAGCAGTGATAGTTGATGAGCAGTAACTGTGATTGTGTAGTGTAGTACATATGTTAGTTAGCAGGTTAGCAGAGTCAGTGTGGTTGGTGGTTCAGTAGTTCAGTTTCTATCTTCATATCAGGGTGGCAAGATGAGGCAAGGAAAGGGGGTTCTATCCTCCTTTCGGTTGTATCCAAATAACTAGGGAGTTGGAGTTTCCTTCAGGTTGTATCCTATAAATCAAGGGTTTGTATACTCCTTCCAGCTGTAGTTGGAATTGAAGTCATTATAATAAGTGGGTTGCTTCCTCCTTCCAGTTTTTGCTCGATAAATATTATTATAAAGGATTTCGTGGTTTTTCCCTCAAGACTTGGGTTTCCACGTAAAATTTGGTGTACTGTGTATTATGTTATGCTTCTTATGTGATGATGATATGATGATGATTTTGATTCTGATGATGATATAATGATAATGTGATAATTTATAATATTGAATAAGTTTTTGATTTCTAAAATTGAAAAATGAATAACAGTTGCACACACTAATTCACCCCCCCTCTCGGTGTACTTGGTTTGTCCAACAAAAGAAAGATAATTACAACATTCAAAAAATAATTAGATGATCTTTAAACCTACATTCGAGATTTAAATGATAGAATTGAGCACTACGCAAAAGAAAAGGAGAACATGGTTGGAAATCTAGAGAGAGAGATGTAAGTTAACACTAGTAAGTTAACCAAGTTAAACAAATATCTTGTCATGCATTATAATATCATTTTTGGCTTTACACACAATTCACAGTCCTTAGTGGATCAAATTTCAGTTTCAATGTGCTTAGTGTTAGAGGGATGCAAAGAGGAAGACAATGTTCAATACGCCCTGTGGAAGAGGAAGAAGTAGCATGCCATCCTTAAAACAATCTATTGGAGTAAAATGATGTTGAAATGTTATAATCCCAAAGTGGGAAAGTATATGAGTTATTTTAACTAGGTTTCATTTTCCATGTTTTGCTTCACATTATGGATAGGTTGTCAATTTATTAAAATTCATGGCTATAATGAGTTTGTTTATGAAATATCAAAGAAAAATGCTCAAGTTTTTTTTAACAATTTGAAAGAGAAACTTCAGAGAAAATTGTGGACTCTATATTTTGGAATATATGCTAGTAAAATTCAACTAGTGTATGATTGTAAACCTCTTAATACCTTAACTACATATTGGACCTTCTTTAATGAGGTACCATATTAATAATAAGAATATTGTGGACCTAGTCTACTTTACATTGAAAGGCCTCCACTACTACTCTAATGGGATTTCTAGCCCACCATTACACCCCTAGCTTCAGGGTCATTACATAAATATATCCTCAAGTAGATAAGGATGGAAATGAATTGATGTAGATAGCTTGGAGAATGCATTTATTCTCTCACCAATAACACCTAGAGCACATCTCTCCAGATCACACTAGACACACTTCTTCATAAGGGCATGTGAGTCTAGGAAGTAATAAACATATTTAATATTTAAATAAGTCCATTGAGGATTCATGTATTTTCAGGCCATAATTAAAATAATTTAAGGCCCTTCCTATAACACTAACCTAGTGCATATAGCTCGATAACAATGCCAACATTTTTAATGCACACAAATGCCTTCATTTCTATGTTTTGTCTATATTGTAGGCCTATTTTTAGTAGATTTAGGTCATTTCTTAATATTTTTCCTCAAAATTGTATAATTACTCACCTTCCTATAGCTAAATCTCAAGCAAGGGTTACTTTGATGGGGCTTGTCAAGGTTGCATTGCTTCCTATGGGAGGGGGGGGAGGTCTTTATTTATGATGCTCACTTCTCTAAGTTTAAGGCAGGTTTGGGTGGGGGAAACCAATAACCATGTCGATATTTTTTCTTTTAACTTTCTACCATGAAGGAAAAACCTCAAATATTCAAATATTTGGTAACTCTATGGTGGTTATGAATTGTATAAAGGGGTCAATGATGCCTTACGTAGGGAACATTTGGCATGCAAGTTCAATATGGTGGAAATTTCAAGGTTTTGAATACCAGGGATGGTTATCAAGTATTTGGTCATGGTGTGAGGTAAAAACTTATAATATTATGCCATAATATATATATTTATTATTCATATTATTAGTTATGTGTAGACCCTTGGCCCATCACACATGCATTGAATAGAGAATCATTGTCTTGTGACCTTAATATTGTGGCCATTTCAAGGTTTTTCACACTAGGGATGGTTCTTAAGAATAGGTTTATGGGTTAGGAGAAAAAAAAACATTGTAGGCCACAACATTATTTTTGGGTCTACTGGTCCACACATGGCCTCATGATCCATGTCTAGGCTCTAAATCTATTAGACAATTACTAAATAAGATTATTTGAGGTGTGTCTTCAATAATGTGGCCATTTCAATAATTGGAACACTTGTAATGGTTCATTAGGATATGGATGATGGTGTAGGGAATTTTTTTATCATATTCGGCCATTTTTTTTAATCTCATGGGCCATGTGTGGGCCCTTGAGAAATCATAGATGTTGAGAATAATGAATACTTAGTATGCGATTTCAATATGGTGGCCATTTCAAGGATTTTTTCTAGGAATGGTTCTCATGGATATGATGATTTAGGGTCAAAACCCAACATATTAGGTTATAACATTCCCCTTGCAAATCATATGCTATGTGGGCCCATGTTCCAACATCCATACCTTAAGAAGGGAATATTTTGGATGCAAGTTCAATGTGTTGGCCATTTCAAGTTTGGAACAATAGGGATTAATCTTGATAATAAGGGTGTGGTCAAGGGAGAATCCAAATATATTCTAGTCCTTAAATTTTATTTTTTGGATCTAATGGTCCATGTGTGGGACATATATCCATCATACATTCCATGGGGCTACTGGTTCATGGAATAGTAACTCATATCAGCAAAATTATATGGATATGTTTTTGAAATATCAAAGAAAGACCACTAACTTACCTAAGAATGTGTCTCAAGGGACAATGGTTATGTATGATTCTTGTTCAGATGTCAAGTTGGAATAGAATTTGTGACAAATATCGGGGAAAATTAATTTTAGGGCACGTCTACTTGAGGTTAAACTTGGAATTACTTTCAGATTTTTAAATTCTCAACCAAGCAGGACTATTGTTATATTTGCCATAAGCCTTAATCATATTTGTCTTAGAGTTACTAATATTTTGGATGTGCTTATGAAAGTGGATTATAAACTTATTGTCCTTTCCCCTTAAAATATGGTAATCATTAGTAGTCCTTTCCCCTTAAAATATTGTAATAATTAGTAGTCCTTTCCCCTTAAAATATTGTAATCATTAATTGTTCTTTCCCCTTAAAATTTAGTGCACTAGAACCTAAAATATGGCTATCCAAAACCCTAAAGTTATATCTCATACAACCAATAATCTATATAATAATCATGAAACCACTAAGATACTTTCAATATAGTGAAAAACATATTAGGATACCCCACTCACTGATTTATTATAAATTTTGGTCCCTTGCTTCAGTGAGTTCCTTCACTTTTGGTCCCCTATCACACTAAGGCCCTTCATGAACTTGCTTCTTATCTCCTTTCCCAAATCATTATCTTCTTTCCTATGTCTCTATCGCATTTCTTGTTCCTTCTATCTCCTTTCCCATGTCCTTATAATATCCTTCCCCGCATCTCCTCACATGTCCGCTTGCTAATTATGGTAGGATTATGCCTCCTTGTAGCTAGTGGGATTGGACTATTGTGGATTTGGGCCCCCTTTCTAATGGTTGTGCTATTGTGGGCTTAATAATCCTTGCTAATGGTGGGCTTGGGCATCCTTGTACCTTAGGCCATCCTTCATGAGCACGTGGGTTGTCTATTTTGGCATGGGCATAGGAACGTACTAGCTATTTGGGCATGGGAGCCCATGTTTTAAGTTATGTGTTTTATTATTATTTATATTGTTTATTTATTAGTTGTTTTATTGGTTTTAAGTTTGGTTCTATTATTATTATTTTTTGTTGATTAATTATATATATAATATATTGTATTATATAATTAAATATATTTGATCACAATGAGAAATTGAGAATGACATGATGATATAATCACATGATCGTCATCGTAATATAACCATATTGTCCTCCTCCTCCCCATCATCTTCATCGTCGTTGTCATTAATTCCATCTTGAACAATATTGTCATATTTGTCATCCTCTTCGTCACTATCATCATTATCATTGTCATCATTATCATCATCATCATCACTGTCATCATCGTCATCGTCGTCATCATCATCATCATTGTCATCATATTGATTATAGTGTTTAAGGGTTATATCGATTAATGTTTAAAGGTTATATCCCCTAGGGAATATTTTGGTTAGGTGTTCGTGTTCAAGATTTATGTATATTATAGATTTAGATTAGGGGTTACAATTTTTTTAATTTAGGTATTATAAGGGATATAGGGGTCAATGAGTGATTGTAGGGATGAGGGTTTACATTAGTGTTTCAATGATTGGTTTTAGTCACTGTAAATTTTACAATGGTTAAAGGTTAAGGATTATATGGAACCAGGGTTATAAGAGTTAAGTTCGTTAGGAGTTACAAAGATTGAGGTTATTTGGGTTGTATGGGTTTAGAATTGTTCTTTAGAGATACTAAGTGTCCGTGTTCATGGGGGTCAAATATGCACAATGTTAAGGGGTTAAGTGTAAGTTTGAGATGATAAGGGTGATACTACTATGGACTAAAGTAATTATAGAGTTTAATGATGATAATAATTAATGCTTAGAATATATAGGGATTAGACTCTTATGGGTAACGAGATAGGGTTTAGTTGGCTTGGGTTTATATGTTAGAAATTGTAGAGGTTAGTAATTAAGGTAATATATAATATATAATAATACTAACAATGGTTAGGGGTTATAGTTAAAGTACACATTAAACGTTATAAGGGTTAAAAATTAGGATTGTAGTTTTAAGGGTTTAGTGGTTGGTGGTTCTAAAACTTATAGAAGTTATGGGTCATGTGGGTCCATGGAGAGAAATTATATTCACTATAAGGATTAATGGCCATAGGTATGTATGTATGTATGTATGTATGTATGTATAAACCCCAATGGTATTCCAATCAATTGAACCATTCACCCCACAATGGTATTTAAATCAACTGAACCATTCACCCCCCAATGGTATTTCAATCAATTGAACCATTCACCCAAGGCATGTTGTCAACAAGGAAACTTTAGGTCACCTAATCAAATCTAATTGAGTCCCTTAGGTATACTAGCAACTAATAAGAGTTCCTTCCCAATGACTCAAGGTGATCCAAAGTGGATTATTGCATAATTTGTCATATATTTTGGAAATTTCATGGTGGAAAAAAATGAGCTATAGGCTTGTAGGGTCCATTTTAGGGGCAAGTGTCATGTCCCTTTCATCAATCTGACCAACATCGGGAGACATGAACTAAGTATGGGCTTCCAAATTTTTCCCCATAGCAATATTACGAATTCATAATATATAAGATATGTGTGCAAATGCATAATTAAAAATACAAAACATAAATAAACTTTATCCACACACATCTAGTAGGAATATACAAACTCAATCATTGTAGGAATCAAATACAAACATTGCACATTGAAATAGAAAAGAATACTTATCTTTATACAACACAAATATAAACAACAGACTATGTAAGAGATATTTTCCAACCAACCATAGACACTCTGTTCAACATATACTCTTTCTACTGAGAGGCCACCCCAAAGTCAAGCTATGAGGGAACCAGGGAAAATGAAACAACTAAAGGATTCTATCTCTCAAGACACAACTGGTTCTTCTCTCTATGCTTAGTCAAATTCTCATATAGATATCTATAAGTATCTCACTCAACCATCATAGTCTTGGCCCCACACAACACCCTTCTATGCTCAGTAATCCCCTTCACTGATCCAGAATTCTCTTTGGCGATCCATTTTTCTAGGTTCTTTCAGTGCGTGTGTAGAAAGAGTTCAATACGATATGTGTTGTTAGATAACCACCTATAGCCTTAATATGTGGCTTCTCAAGCACCTAAGAGAAGCAAATCTAAATGGGTAAGAGTTCCTATCTTTCCCATCCTCTGCACTCATCTGCATCCATTTATTTTCCATTCCAAATCTGAAGTGTTGTCTCTAATTTCAAATTTCTAGGTTACAAAGTTTGATAATGGTCATGAACATCAATGGATATCTCTAAATCATGTAGATCTGCAGTAGATAATGATAGAATGAGTGTTGAATCCAAGGGATATGAGATAATGGTGGAAAGACAATTGGCATATATTTTAACGATAAAAGAAAGGACTCCTGACAATCGTATTCTTACTTATGACTTTGGATAGAATTGTCACAAAAGTGCATCCATCCCTATGCTTCAATAACTACATGAGGTGGTTTTTCCCACCAACCTCACATGTGCATTCAATGATTGGAAATAGTCAAAAGAAGATGATTAGCTCATTAAATCACATGAAAAAAATAGGATGAGTTCTAAGGTTGACACTTGGAAATAAAGGATTTAGTCTCCCATATGCCCCATTTCCTCTTCCCCTCTAGTGGAATCACATCACCTCTAGTTCTCTTTAAACAACCATGTTGGGACATTTTATTATTTATGCAAAATAAGATTTACATATATTTTGAGTTAGCATGACAATCCAACCATACGGTCCAATAACAATATTTACATCATACATGCCTAGACATTCACTAGTTGAGCCTTGGACTTGAGCTATGCACTAGGAATCCATACTAACATATTTACATTATTGACATAATTTTGGTTAAATACATTCCAAGTCAAAACTGAGGGTATTACAAGTCTCACTTTGGTGATTTAGGTTCATAAACTTTAAGAGCATTTTTTTGGCCTTAAAGTACTATTTTGGTAGTTTAAAACTTTGTAAACAAAATTCCTAGCTCTTGACATTGTTTCACACATCTAGATCTCTCCAATTATGTGGATTTCACTTCAATCACAATTCACATGTGGAAGCTATGCCTCCCATAAGTTGAAACATCTTGTTGACCACCATGGTACTAATTGGATTGCATGTCGGAATCAATTACTCACACATTTCAAGCTAAACCTCTAGATTTTTAGGAATATTATAGATGGTCTAAAAACTTAACCCTAATCAAGAGTTGAGACATGCAAAAACCATGACCCTAACTTTCGATGACTTTCAAGCATGTTAAATACTGAGTAGTTGGAAAGGAAGGGGTTCCATTCTCATTGTATTGTTTATTGTTGCATAGTTGAGCAAGCTTCTAGGAGTGGAAATATATTAAAGCATAATATAACAAGTAGATCTTTTAATGGCCTTAGGGGCAGGTGTGGGGGGAGGGATTTTTTACGACCCCGAAGGAGAGGAAGAGCAATGGTTTTCCTCAGGACTAGGAAAGGAAACTAATAACATGGTAGAAGCGCTAGAACTCTATATGGGATTGATAATTTTTAAATATCAAGGAATTGAAATGGCTATTTAAGTCTTAGGGACTCCTTGATGATAATTCAATTCATGCAAGAAGGAATTGGGGGGGATACTTCTACCCTAGGGAAACTATTAAGAAGGGTGAAATCCATTTCAAAATCCTTTGATAATATTTTATACATTCATGTTCTAAGGACTAATAGCACTAGAACTCTTGCAGACAAAGGGTTAACCTTGCCTAAGGAGACCTCAAACTCAACAACAATGGAAGGATTATTGTGCATGTACCTTGGTGTTTAAACCCAAGACACACATTTGTTTGAAAACAGGTAGGTACATGTTGATTGACAGGTCGGGACCAAAGGTGACGGTATGTATATATTGGTGTCAAGTTCTTGAGCATCAATGGCATATTGTCTCCTCCATTATTCGTTGACCATATGCACTTCAAATTCTCCTTATCATCAACCCCCAAGAAGACCAACCCTATGGCCCTCCCATTTTTTTGAGCCATTCGTCACTCATTCCAGTCCCACAGGCATGGACTACATGGTATCATGATTAACCCTTACACTAGTGAGCATGCATCCAAAACATTCATGATATAGGAGCTTGGGAGGAAAAACTTGCACTAATATTTATAGGGGAGGTGAGAGTCGATAATAAGGTTTGGAATGTCCAACTTGAAACCAGTAATGCCCAATGCCTCCTACCAGCATTGGTGGGCATTGAAGGATAAATTGTTCACCAATTGGAAATAGAAAGGAGATAACGGGAGGATTGACAACTAGTTGGTCGAGCTCATGATTGTCGACAATCTCATAGAAAGGGAATAAATGACTTGCAACCAATGCTTGTCCTATGACATTGCACAACTATATCGTGAAGTCAAGGCTTTGAGGGAGGACTTTGTAGGTCTACAAGGGATAATTGCTAATGTTGTAGGGAGTCGCCAAGAACAAATCATTGAAATACAATTGGCGGTAGCATACATTAAGGAGAGGATGGATGAACAAGCTAGGAAGCTGGAGCATATTGAGGAGGATTTGAACACCCATCTGCAAGCTTTGGATGTGGATTCGACCCCAACTTATCCTACTTGGAACTCTTCTAATCTTGTAGGAAGCAAACTGGGACAACATGTGGATGTTGAAATGGAAGGAAACAATGAAAATATGCTTGAAATGGAGAAAAACTAGTACAATTTCAACTTTTGTTATAGTTATGTTATGCTTTTTACCTATCTTTTTGTTTTAGGCCAGTATATAAATATTTTCAATACAAGGGGAAATAGTCATTTTTTGAACTCTATAAAAAACTAAGTAAGGTGGGTACAACTCTGGGAGATTTGCCACCATTTTTGTTTTAGCAGCAAAAACTTCAATAGATAGAATAATGTTGTAAGGTTGTTATTGTTTGGCTCTTGCCTTAAAATTTTTTAACATATATAAACTAACTGTTATTATGGAAAAAAAAGATCTTCTAACGACCATCAAGGCCACGATAATCCAGGGAAGATCCATAATGAATGCACCTTTTTTGTATGCATTGCATCATTGAGAGGAAAAAGTAAGACATAAGCCTCACCTTCCAGATAGATTTGTTTAATATTAGGGTTTTCAGAAGTACATCTTATGTTCATTATGTATTATTTGCTCGACTTACTTTGTTTTTATGTTCATTATGTACATAATGTATTATTTGCTCGACTTACTTTGTTTTAGTTTTAGTTTTGTTTTGATTTAGTGCTTTATATGTTGAGCTGATAATATTAAATCATAATAAAAACAACAAAATATTGTAAAATATATCGAGACAAATTATTCTAATAAAAAAATCTATACATATATATAAACCATCTATAATATATATATATACTTTCAATAATATAATATAATATTATAGAAAAAGTAAATCTCTAAGTTGAATACCCTGTAACGTTTCATGATTATAAAGTAAAAGAGACAGTGTCAAATAGATGTAGCTTGGGTGGTTGGGAGGAATGATGTTACCCTCCCCACCCAGGTTCTACTCTTGTAAGTGACATGATGCTATTGTGGAGCCCTTTGTAATAAATGTTGTGAATGATGAGTTGACCATACCTTGATTCAGTTTGAATATCAGGTATTGGAATTTTCCGTGGAGTAGCCCTCTAACAAATGGTGAACCACATTTAAAAAAAAAAAGTAAAAGAGACAGTACGTTATTCTCCAACCCTAAAATTGTCGAAGGTTGACAATCAACAATCGTTTATCCAAATCCAACCATAAAATTGTTTAAATTGAATAAAAATAATTAATTTAAATATAAATTTGCAACCTCATAACATATTTGTCTTTAATTATTTTTTTTAATTTCTAAAATCTTAGCTAGCAAAAGATTTCCACACCCACCACTAAAATGATCAAAACAATAAAGTCTACCCAAATAAAAAAATAGAAAATAGTTTTTTTTTAATTTTAAAGAAAATTTAAGTGCTTAAGAGAATTTATTTGACACAACTCAACTTTATATGGACTAGTTAATCTAAAATATCGATACTATTAAAAATGACTTAATTTTATTAAATAGAACTTTGTGATTTTCTTCGACAAAAAATATCACAAAATATCAGCTCGAACCATATTGTTTATTAGCCATAATAGCCTTACATAACAAAATGCTCCAACAATATATGTTGAGTATGGATAAGTGAATTAAGCATCTATCATGCATAATTCTCATTATTAATAGACAAATAATGCATGATGTGGTAAACACTATAGAAATAATACAACTAGTGATATGATGAGAAGAGTACCACAATGATCAATGTGATATGTCAAGGTGGTCCCATATGAGGAAAACAAGATGGGCCCGAATCTATTTCCTTGATGGTATGGATGTTTGCCTCCCAAAGTTTCCATATACCCATGGGAAGAAGGCCCTTCTCGAAGAGTGTATCGGTTGTAGTGTTCCTCTCTCTAAAAATGTGTTTAAATTAGTAATCCTCAAATTGTTGAAGAAGAGGTTTGGATGGATTCATAGAGGGGTTTTAAGAAAATTATTTTAAGGGGTATCTTGTGAGTGAAAAACTCGATTATGATATGTGAGTCTCCAAAAAATTTCAAGTTATTCACCCTTAAAGATAGAACATAGTGTAGAATCATCGTGATGACTGAGAGTTCTGCCATATTATTGGTAGCCATGCTCAAATCAACCACCATATGGATACTTTTCTTGTCATTGATATATAAAATGCCTCATGCGCCGCCTATGGTGGGGTCGCCCTATTCTGCTCCATCGAAAAAGCACCATGGGATACCTTTGTCAATAAGTTCCTCTATAATGATCCAATGTTGTTTATCCTTTTTTTCTGAGGGGAATGAGCAAAAATAGCTAGGCCTTTAGTTGTTGATACATGTAGCGGGATGAAAGTATCCTGAAAAATCATCTTATTTCTGGATAGCAATGTCCCCCAGATCATGAGGGTTGTTAGGGATCCGAAAGGAAAGAATGTAGGATTATTGAGCAAATAAAGAAGAGCATCGTTTAGGTCCACATCGTGCCAACAAAAAGCTATACCTGCAATATGTGAGAGATGTGACCACATTTCTTGAAAGTATGTACATATGATTAAAATATGATCACTTAATTCACCGTCCATACTACATAATGCACATCTGTTGGGTATAGTCTCAAATCTTCTGAGAAGATTGTCCCATGTGGGGGTGCTATCAGTTAGGTAGAGCCACATAAAAAGTTTTTCTTTGAGAGGATAATGGATTTACCCGATAGCCTAGTGCCACCATTCAATTGGGTTGATGACTTCAGCTGATCGTATGACCTGGTAACCAGTATTATGTAGATAGTGTCCTCCAAACTCATTTTTAACTCTTTTGAGAGTGTCCATCTTGTGAACAATTCTAACATTACATGTGATGAGTGCACAGATATAATTAGCCCATATGTTGTAGTCCTCGATCTCAAAGCTCAAAGCTCGTGCCGTGCAGTGATCCAATCTTGATGATAGATGTTGTTGAGAGGATCAATGATGTGGTTAAGATGAGTGTATCCCTTATCAGTGAGTGCATCCACCATGTGTTGAGGTAAAAGGTGTTGATTGTTGAAACTAATCCATGGATCATTCCCTATTAAGACCCGATTTTTGTCACCTATCCCCCAGGAAATTCATTCATTGATTATGTCAGTTGCACTTATAATAGATTCCATTAGTTGGATATGTTATGCATATTCCTTACTGAGTGTCATATCCATTCTGAGGGGGTCAACAACTTAATGTATTTTTGTGTGACTTCTTTCAACCATTAGAAACTTACGATTAGAATCCCCCAAACACCTTTTGTAGTGAGGGCTTTGGAAAACCTCACATGGTGTTTGAGACCCCATCCACCCAGGGATTTGGGTAGTGAGATTTTTCTCCATGATATCCAATGAAATGGTTTTTCATCTGCTTTTAATATCTAAAGGAAGTTATAGGTCATATTTCATATGGTTTCCAGTATAGTGTTAAGGACATGTGCAATGGTGAGCCAATGCATTGGTATCCCTTCCCAGACACTGGATAGCCATCGATTGCACCAACAATTTTCTTTCTACCTGAGTTATAAGCCACGACTAGTCTTTTGTGCAGTAATCATTGGGATTAATGACAAAACCAAGGTATTAGATGCCTAAATATATGTGTTACGGAGAGAAATTCCTATGGCTTGGGGTACCACAACAGACAACTTGACTCCAGAAATCAATCTTTCCCAATATGCAATAGAAATAAAATGTCTAACACTAAAGGATCAGACCTCATACCTTATTCCGGACGGTTGAAGTAGATCCCCGTTGAGTTTTCCAATCTTCAGCTTGAATTGATATAATACTTCCTCAACAACAAGTAAACAATACAAGCATACTATATATCATGGTGTTAGATCTATTCTAGCATATATAATCAATAATGTAAAAGCATTTGACATATTCTCAGGGATAAAATATTCAATCAAATACACATCATTGAATAGGAAAAGATATTTCTATTAATATAAATTAGAGATTACAAGATAGATACAACCTCTGACGGCACGTCTGCGAACCGGAGAAACTGAATCCCCCACTTGGGCCTCCACCACTTCAATCCTCCATCTCTCGATAGCAAGCTCACAAGCAAAAGGCAAGCTTGGGAAGAACACAAAAGTGCTCCAAGGGACAAAGGGATGCAGACTCAAGTATAAGTTTTGGCAACAATGGACTATAGTTTCTTTACTCTCAATTCTCTCTATATGCCTTCAATGTACCAAGGGGTTCCTTATATAGCTTTCAAAGGGATAATGAAAGGTCGGATCCATGTCAAGGAAAACTCCAAAAGGATTTGGATTATGCACACATCCTGATGTACACGGTTATATGGGTCAAACCCGTGTATGTACGCGATTATCGGGTTAAAAGTCACGTATATCATTTTTCATATGTTTTTAGGGATGATTAAGGAAACATCAAAGGACAAAAGATGGTCCGTGGGGTCTAAAGAGTCTGCAACAGGATAGGGGAAGGCCATACAAAGTGTGATTCACCTAGAGTGGTGAAATATGCTATAACAGATGCCCCCTAATGTGTGAGGTCAGAGGGGTCATACGATGGCCGAAATACATTATAAGTCCATCCTAGAAGTGGAGTGATGAAGGATACCAAATGGAAGACAAGCCACCCAATCAGCATAGCACCATAATACAACTCTGCATATAACTGCAAGTACATATAGCAGTCCTGGATACATAAGAGTACAATGGCCATGAATAGGCATAATACATGATATCACATATGTGGTCATCGCCACGTACGATATACATAGATTAGAATCTCCATGATGAAGATATACAAAGGACCATGATCTCCATAATGGCTGAAGATATATAATAGATCAAGATCTCCATAGTGGCTGGAAATATCTGACCTATACTGGAATCAAGTCGCGAGAGCTGAAATCTCATGAACACTGGCACGATCAAGGAGGTAGCATATAAGAGATGCCACCCATCTGGAAAGTCTTATACACAAACCACTATGGGTACATGTCCTACATGCGAATAGAGGTGTCGAGGTTGAACATAGTATTCCATCGTCTAATTACCAGTCATTGATGTATACCATTAACAGACGCGAGATCACCCACCAATAATGAAAATGGGAATCAAGGTACTAGAGTGCAAACTAACAAGTGTGAATAAATGTGTTGAGGTCGAACACTTGAGAGGATCCATCGATTAGGGGACATGGATGTATTCCCAAGAAACTGTCAATGGCGAGAGAACCTGCCACTGATGACTGCAAGTCTCAAGGCACTCAAAAGGACTCTAGATTCCAATCCCAGAATAAATGATCTGAAGTCGATGGGATGAAATCCGCTAGAAGGAGGGAATTAAGGCATCCCCCATCATCCAACACGAGGTACTCAACAAATTTGTATAATGTGGAAGGACTCGATCATAAGGTGCATGAACCAGTAACTGTATCGGGAATGCCCGACATGCAAAGTCAAGATAACTGAGGAATGGCTGACACAGGTTTTGACTTCCTTTGAACAAGAGCATAACGGCGTATGGTGACTGAATGAAGGCAGCATAGACTCGATATACAAACTGGGACATCTCTATGACACAAGAGGCATCTACAGAGGCTCCATGGGGACTGGAAGCTTAACCAGTAGGTGGAGATAAACTCAGATAAACGAGTACAGCTCCTAAAGTCAAACTATAACCCAACCAATGGATGTGATATACAGTGCTTTGTTCGAAGGGGACACAACTCGACAGCTACCAAAGATAACATCTTTCCTTGTCCGGCTTTTTTGGTTTTTTTTAATTTTTTTGGACTTTTTCAGTTATTTGAAGAGCTTGAAAAAAGAATAAACTAGCTTTATAGTTACAAACTAGGAGGAGACGAGTGTCATAAGGGCAAACAAACTAGTTCCAAGCAGTGGAACATACCTATGCTCAATGCAAGGATACATGTGTAGGATATCGACACTCGAAGGAAAATCCCCTCTCGATAAAAAAGGAAATCAAGCTGCGAAGGATATAAAAATGGCTCTGCATGGCTAGACATGAGACAAGCTCGGGCTATATGGCTAAAACGCAATGTCAGGGGAGCTGACATAAAGCTCAATAAGGCAGGAAAAGCTCATGATAATGCATTCACAACTTAACATATACAAGGGAGTCCCGGGGAAATGGGCAGCATAAAGTTCAAGAGGAGTATGAAGCTCTTGCTCAAGGACATGGCGGGACTAAAAGGGACTCCTGGACCTAAGAGAGGACTCACAGCATGGGTACCAAATGCAAAAGGGAGCTAACTAGGGCACCCATGTATAGGAAAGCTCTACCATTCACATAGTACCACTTCTAACAATAGAATGAAGGTTCCGTGATACCATGGCATGGGTTCGTACCTAAGGGTAAGATGGAATGGTCATAAGGCAATGCATAAGTGCAAGCGGATGTGAAACCCTAACCTATATTCCAGTTTAGACATAATACCTGTGATAGGAATGAATGGGTCGAAACCTCAGAGAGAGTGTACAAAAATTGGACCCTACATGACAACCATATTAGTCCAAAACAACCCAAAATAGTCAATAAAGAATCCAAACTATAGAATACAGGGAGGAATGATCATGAAAAATGCTCCCAAAGGAAACAATGCGGTGAACGATGGGACATAAAAAGGAAAGTAAGGTGTAGACCCAACGTTCACACATCCACTACCACCCCCATGAGGGTGACCACCGGTGTAAAGACCGAGCGAGGGGAGTCAACATCCTCCACAAATGCAGTAGAGGAAAGAATGTGACCACTTCAAATATATGGGCAGGGTAAGGGGTTGTGATGCCCCCAAGTCTAACACCAGGGTCCGTACTAGGACCGATACAGGTGATAGGATACCAGGCATGCCGAAAATAAAAGGACCTGAACTCAAGAGAGCATAAATATACTCAAGTAACCATGATCCCAAATGCCAACTAGTGCACAAAGAGCACACTCCTAAGAAAATCTACAGCCAAAATACAAGCAAACCACGGGGAGGATATGTGAGCTCCCGAATGCAGCAGGTATGTCTCGCCTGGGAGAGGCTCGAAACTCCCATACACTACAAGCGGAGGTACATAACCAATTATAGTGGCCCTCAGCTTCAATGCATAAAGTGACTGTGTTGTCCGACCTCTACCTGGCCGGGACACCCGCAGAATAGCCTCTACAAGTACCCCCTCGATATCCTAGGTAAGGCCATTAAGGTCACCTCAATATAATCAATGCTCAGGCGGACAGTCGCAGGCAGGATTGACCGTATGGGAAGGGTAGCAAAGCCTGAAACTCTCGAAAGAGCCCCTAGATACGAATACAATCCTGGAAATATATCCGGTGCTACTCAGTTATGACTAGGGGTCATCCCAATCAATAACCGCTCACACTGCCTCGTGCTTAACTCCCGTTTGAGAGGAGGATCCTGAGAACAATGGTTATACCAAGGATTTCACACTCTCACCTGGATAGACACCTAGATGTTGTAGTTTAGTGATCTTGGAGAATTAACTTACAATGAACTATTCCAAGATCCTAAAACCTAAGCTTGTTGGTGCACCCTAGAAAAGAAAAGAGTGTAATTCATTTTATTTAGAATTGATTTTAGTTGGCTGTAATTACTCAAAGGGAAATGGCTGTGCAACTAGTGACATTATGACTCAGCAGTGAAATAAATAAGCACACCATAACAAACAATGCTAAGTGCAATCTTTGTCAAATGAAAAATAGGGTATGCCACTACATGAGATGCATAAATATATATTCCTTCAATGTCAATGCAATCCTTCCTATATGAAAGCCTAAACACAACTCGCATCCAAGCAATCCAATGCAAGTACCTCCTCAAATCCATATCTAAGATGCAACTAAGAGTGCAACTACTTTGTATTTTTCAATATAAAAGAATGAAAAATGCAATAAAAGTCATCTAAAACTCTCAGTCTCTGCAGCAAGTATAAAAGACAAGCCCATCGAGACATCGAGACAAAAAAGAGTAATGCACTAATGGAAAAACAAAAAGGATAAATGACTAAAATACTTTCAAAGAAAAATCAATGAAAAAGTGGTCTCTGGTCACAAAAGAAGCATCCAAGAGACAACATCAGACCCAAGGAAGACCCAACCACACTCACAACCCACCCAGCAACTTCCCACAACATCAAACTCACCAAAAGGGAGGGTGTACACAACTGTTTAAAGAACAACTGCGTATATATGCGAATTTTGGCCAAAAATCTGAGTGGATAGGCATATGTACATGACTTTTGGCCAAAAACCTGCGTATATAGGCATATGTATGTGACTTTTGGCCAAAAACCTGCGTATACAGAGAAGGCAGTGGTAAAAAGCAGGCCAAGGGTCAAACAAATAAAGGGGAATGTCAATGGATGAACATACTATAAAATGCAACCCAAAAACAAGGAGAAACAAAGAGCAAGTCAATAATATCAAGCCCATTGTACTGATAAAAAACCCCCAAAGGAAAAATGACTAGGAAATCCCCAGCAGAGTCACCAATTCTGTTACGGAGAGAAATTCCTATGGCTTGGCGTACCACAACAGACAGCTTGACTCCAGAAATCAATCTTTCCCAATATGCAATAGAAATAAAATGTCTAACACTAAAGGATCAGACCTCGTACCTTATTCCGGACGGTTGAAGTAGATCCCCATTGAGCTTTCCAATCTTCAGCTTGAATTGATATAATACTTCCTCAACAACAAGTAAACAATACAAGCATACTATATATCATGGTGTTAGATCTATTCTAGCATATATAATCAATAATGTAAAAGCATTTGACATATTCCCATGGATAAAATATTCAATCAAATACACATCATTGGACAGGAAAAGATATTTCTATTAATATAAATCAGAGATTACAAGATAGATACAACCTCTGACAGCACGTCTACGAATCAGAGAAACTGAATCCCCCACTTGGGCCTCCACCACTTCAATCCTCCATCTCTCGATAGCAAGCTCACAAGCAAAAGGCAAGCTTGGGAAGAACACAAAAGTGCTCCAAGGGACAAAGGGATGCAGACTCAAGTATAAGTTCTGGCAACAATGGACTAGAGTTTCTTTCCTCTCAATTCTCTCTATATGCCTTCAATGTACCAAGGGGTTCCTTATATAGCTTTCAAAGGGATAATGAAAGGTCGAATCCGAGTGATCTCAAGGCATATGGAAGGCCAGGAGTCAAATGAGTCAGATCCATGTCAAGGAAAACTCCAAAAGGATTTGGATTATGCACACATCCCGATGTTGCGGTTAAATGGGTCAAACCCACATATGTACGCGATTATCGGGTTAAAAGCCGCGTATATCATTTTTCATATGTTTTTAGGGATGATCAAGGAAACATCAAAGGACAAAGATGGTCCATGGGGTCTAAAGAGTCTGCAGCGGGACAGGGGAAGGCCATACAAAGTGTGATTCACCTAGAGTGGTGAAATCCGCTATAACAATATGTCAATGGGATGAAAATAAAACTCTCCAGTGATCATATGGCTATGTACATCATCCAATTCATAAAATTCATAGTGGATTTGGAGGAATTACATAACATACCTATGGATAAATAGAAAAGGGAAAGAATGTCCTTAAGTTTCTCAATCTCCCTCTTGGTTCCATTGGAGAAGAGCAAGATATCATCTATGACGAGTATATGTGTGATGTAAACATGAGCACCGAAATGGAATCGTTTTATTATTGCATGGGATTTGGTTGTGACGAGTAACCTGCTAAGGCTCTCCATGATGAAAATGAACAAAAGGGGAGCCATAGGGAAACCTTTTTTTATGCCTCTACCAAGTCTAAAAAAAGAATATGTGGATCCATTGATGATTACTATGAAATCAACTGTTTGTGCGCATCATAGGATCCAATTTACTATATGTAGCTTGAAGACAACTTATAGAAGTAGCAATATGAGATAGGTCCATTTCACTCTATCATATGCTTTACTCACATCAACCTTGAAGATCATTGCCAAGATATGTCTAGTCTTGGACGAGTGTAAAACTTCATGTGCTATGCTGACATCATCATGAATCTACCTGCCATCAACAAAGGCAAATTGTTCTGGAGATATTAAGTGCAATAGAAATCTTCTGATTCTCCTTGCAATAATTTTTGTGATGATCTTGTAAATACAGTTGCAAAAATATATAGGTCAAAGGTCATCCATAGAAACTATCTTATTTTCTTAGGTATGAGTGTGAGAAAGGTTGAATTAAAGCCAAGTATACAAGCATTTTTCATTTCTTGTAAGATTCTTCAGCTACAGCAAGGAGGTATTTTCCAATAATATCAAAGTAACCTGTATAAATTTTGATGAACCAACCATAGGACCCAGACTCTTATCCTGTGGGAGATGTTTAATGGCATCTTCAAGTTCACACTATTTGATGTCAACAAAAATGGTTTCATTTTGGTCATCAGTGACCAACTAAGGGTAGTGGGAAATCAATTGCATCATATTACCTACCAATGATCCATCCTCTTCTTTGTATAGGACAGAGAAATTGTTGTACCCCTACCTGAGCAATGTCATGGAAGACATGTACCATATTAAATTCAAAGTCCTCTATCTCCCAAATGGAGTTGACATACTCTCTATGCTTAATGAACTTGTGGAAAATTTTGAGTTGTTGTCTCCATATTGTAATCATGTCGCTCGACTTTTAAGCTTGAGGGAGGCCTCCTCATCCTGAAGTATCTTTGTTTTCTTTTCTTCTAGGTCACCAATTTCTAAGCCGTGTTCACAGGATATGAATCCAACAAGGTTGATAAAGGTGAGATAAGATGATTGTTCCTTAATGCATGTGAGAGTTTCTTCCCTGTCATATTTCATCTCTACAACTCAAGTAATGGTGCGGGATTTGAGTATTTTAAGGTTGTCGAGAGTCTGTAAAGTTATTGAACTGTGATCATGAACCTCATACATAATCCATTGGTTCCTAAACTTATCTTGGAATTGTGGTTCCCATAACCAAATATCACAAAAATTGAATGGTGTAGATGGCATGTTATAGTCGTCTTTTATTTCCATGAGCTCTAGAGAATGATCAGATTCTCCTCCTGATATGACCTACTGATTAATACTTGATGCCATTGTTGACAGGAAAGCGGTCAAGCTGTTTGGAAATGCCCCATTTGCCAACTCTTTTATTGCACCAAGTAGGTTTAAGGGTGGTAGGTGGTATATTAAGAAGAGACTCATCAACAAGTTTATACACCAAATATTCAATGAGGGGGTATTTTAGGGCATTTTCCCTCCATATATCTGCTTCTCCCAGTGATAAGTTCAAGTTTCCTACAAGTATGAAGTTCTCTGTTAAATGAAAACCCACTGCAAAAAGGTTGTCCCGAAAAATTGTTTGATTGGAATGAGGCCTACAGATATTGAGAAGGGTGAATTTGAAACCTAGGTTTGAAAAAAGAAATTCAGATCCCAGTCCTGAGAATAACCCCATCTGTTAATGCATGAAATGTTGCAAGAGTTCCAACCTGAGAGAAGGCCTCCAGAGCGACGATTAGCATCAAGTGATATAAAATCACAGCCTGGGAGGATTTGTTTCATCTCAGGTATGATATAATCCCATGTAGCCAGGGTTTCGCGAATAATAATAAAAAAATGTGTCGTGGAGTCTGTACAATCCTTTTGAGGGGCCATTTCTTGGAGGGGTGACCCATACCCCTAATGTTCGGGGTGATGTACAACATTAGTGTAACCCCTTAGTAGAGGTGTGTGCTAAGTCCCCTTTAATGGTGAGTTATATTCCTCTACGAACATCAATGGCTAATAGTTTCTTGGTCAATTCCATAATGGATCATCTCCCTTTGAGATGACTCCTTGGTGTATTAGGATTCGGGGATATGATGCCTGAAGTGGATGTCACAGGTTTGAAGTTAGGACGAGGTCTGAAAAAAATAACTCGAGGATGTCTTTGCTTGGATTTTACAACTTGCGGCCAACACGCTAGGTGATGGGTTATCTGGTGGTAAACATAATGGTTCAAACAAGGTGGGGGGATTGAAGGTTCCATGCATAGAGTTAAGTGAAATTGAATGGACCCTCATGATTCTTTATGGATCTTGGTTTTTTCACTATACCAAACATATCAATCATCATGCATGATTTCTTACCTCTAAATGTGACACATGGCATTATAATATTTTCAAAATAAAGGCTAGAACATAATTGTATTCATAGTATAAGAAATGTAGTAAATATCTTTACAAGGAGTTGAATCATGCTATTAAAACACTAGAAACAACCATAATAGAATTCCAAAAACATGGCACAACCAACCATCACTAGGAACCAGATCAAAGAGAAAGATAAACAATAAAGTACCACCCCACTGAGGAAACTACAACAAGAGCATATGTGTCCCATATAACAATCCCATATTAAACCAAACAACAACCTGGCGGGAGAAGCCACCAAATATATAGAAATGTACAAAACATAAATACATCTATATCCTGATAAGGTCGATAAACAATGTTGATAAAACCGACCCGTAGAACAAACAAGGATCCAACAAACAAAAATGGGAGGTTGCACCAAAAGGAGTTGACATAATAGCCTCCAACCAGATAGGAACCTGGAAACAAGAGAACCACGCATAATATACAATCGAAAATATGAAAAAGATGAACCAAAAATATGTATATGAGGCAAATAAGACTACAATGATAAACCAACAAATTGTTCTCATCGACTAACTATTCATGAGCCCAGTTCTCTAAGAAAATGATGCCCTCCAAGGAAAGAAGAGATTTTTTTGAGAGAGAATCCACCAGCTGGTTGTGTTCTGAATGAGAATTAGTGAAAGAGATCACATCAAAGTATTTTAAAAGATTTCTGATCTCCACCATCCAAGCAGAGAGAACCATAACATGGAGATTTTCTCTCTCCAAATCCCATTGAATGACGATCCAGGAATCACCAACAATTTGCACGCTGTCAATGTGGCATTTCCTTGCAAAAAAAGAGAAGCATCCACAAATCCATCAATTCACTTCAAGTGTTTGAACCTGGTCCACAATTTATCCAAAGCTTGAAGTAGGAATACCTATCCATCCAAAGAATGGCACCAACCCCTCTAACATTGGCCCTTGCCTGAGACGCCCTATCAAAAAATACATGGGGATAGTCCAAATCAAGAGGATCCTAGTGAACAAGTAAATGATGAATGATAAGACCCAAGTCTTTGTTAGATTCCAGAAAAGCATCTACAACCCGACCATTGATCATAGATGCCCCCACTTTCCTGCCATCAAATTAAAGTTTGTTCCTCACCTTCTAAATCTCTCAACAAATGAAATAGGAGAGTTTACCCTAGTATGCAGTACTTCTAAAACAAGAGAGAAGACCCTCCGGGAAAATCATCTGAGGCCAAAGCGCCTTAACATTCGTTGCATATCTAACATGGAACCAAACAAAATGAGTAAAAGAGCAGAAAACGAAAAGATGGCCCACTGATTCTATGTTATTACTACAGATGGGGCATCTGTTTAGACCCACACCTCCTCTACCAACAAAGTTATCCCACGTTAGGATTGAATTCTCTAGGGTAAGCCATATAAAGAGCCTAATTTTTAGCAGGATCATCCACTCCCAAGAAATCTTAAACCACAATTTATCATCAACAACAACCTTCGAAACTAAGGAATCATAAGCCATTTTAGCATTTATAGAACAATATTCCACATTCCAGGAGCAATCAAGAGAATCCTCGTCCGAGGAAAGATGGATTTTAGCCCTCCGCAAACCAATAATATATTGTGACCATTCCACACCAAGAATCCTATAAATATCCAATATATGAGAACTTACCTAAGCATGGTTCTCACTTCTGTCGAATCCTAGGATCGCCAACTAATGCAGAGTATAAAATCTGTTGACTCTAAGGAAAGAAATTAGCTCAGCTGACAACATGAAGACTTTTGGACCATTGATGACTGGGTCTTATCCTACATGGATCGTTCTACCATTTCTTGGCAACCAAGCCACCCAACCAACCAAAACCTAGAAGAGTTGACCAGGTTGTTCCAAATTTTTGATACTCCTTGACATGTTTTTCCTTTGTTCTTATCCATTGTGGAACTGATAGGTTTTTCAAATATTTCTCCTTCAATTTTACTCCATAAACTGTCAACAAGGATTTTGCAAACCAAAGATATTTTGCAAGGCCCAACCCCCCAATTTGTTTGGGCAAGCTAGACGATTCCAACTTACTAAATGAAAATTTTGCTTGTCCCTTTCACCAGACCAAATGAAGTTGAAGATCTTTCTTCGAATATGAGAAATGACAGATTTCGGGATTTTACACAAAGAAATCCTGTAAACAGAAAAATTCTCCAATACCGATTTAGTGAGTGGAACGACCATCGAGTGATAATCAACACCAATACCATTGGTGAATTCTCCTTTCAAACTTCTTTAATAACCATTGTCAGTGCTTTAAGGAATAATTGTTTGACTTTATGTATTATCCTAGGTATTTTGTACCTGAATCAACAGGGGAAAATATGAAAAGCAAGAGTTGTTTAATTAAATCAATAATGTCCATTTCCAGTCCATTTTCCAGGAAAGTTGATTAGGTTTCACTGATAACCATACCATGAAGTCTTCAAGATAGATTTAATATATTCTTTATTATCATCCAATCCTCTGCCAGAGCATCCCCAAAAAGCATAACATCATCTACAAATAGTAGATGTGTAACTGAAATCTGTGAAGTAATTCTAACACCCTTCAAAAAACTTTAAAGTTTGAATTTGTTAATCAACTTGCTAAGACCCTCAACATCAAAAAGAGAGATAAAGAACATCCTTGGCAAAGTCCTCTATAGCCTTGCCTTGCCTTGACTACCTTGCCTCTAAAGACCTCACATTAAACAATGTAGTGTTACCCCTTTTGAGATTTTTACTTATAAAATTGATAACTCGTGTTATTAGAAAAATTTGTGGTGCTCATACAACTTCCATACCATTTTATGTTAAAAAAAATTATATTAAAATATATACGTCCCATCTTTCAAAAGATTCACTTATAAAAGTGATAACCATCTCAGACTATTATAAAAGTTTTTTTGGGTTCTCATACAACCTTCATAGCATTTTATGTTTAAAAAATTATATTAAAATATATACGTCCCATCCTTGAAAAGGAGATTAAGGGTATTTTCTTTGGGAGCCGACATTAAAACATTTAATAAATAAAGAAGTGATAAGGGTCCACACAAAACCATGGAACAAATCACATCCATTGAAATATTTAATTATTGCATGATAAGATATGGTTGACAATTCATTCGTCTCAACATATTCCTAATGTAAAGACGATCATGGCCACACGCCAATTAGAAAATTAATAGTGGTGTTAAAAGTAACATAACTTTTACTTTATTTAAGTATATTGTATTTCATAAATTTATTTTATGTCTGTTAAAATTAACATTGGTATTTTTTTTTTCAAAGAAAAAATGTGACTTTATTATTAAATTACATTCATTAAATAGTCTATTATCTTTTTAAATAAAAATTAATATCCATTTCTTCAATTCATCAGCGTATATATGCTTAAATACAAAGAGATAATAATTGATTTAAAAAATCAAATTATATCCACTCGAAAATCATTCATATAACACCACAATCATGACGGATATGAATATTAATCATATCAACTAGGCTTAACCAGACTTTATAAAATACTCTATCATCTAAACCATATTAACATTGGTATATAAGATGGTGGCGGGTTATTTATGATTTTAAAGTAACTACAGAAATATTAAGTATTATATTTAACTAAGAAACAAACATCGAGGTCAAAAGTTTAGTAACATTTTAAGACTTCCATTGAATCTTTAGAATACGGAATTCTTCTTTTGGTCATAATGTAATTTAAAGTTATTTTGCACATAAATATATTTTAGCAGTTAGTTTAATATATTTTTTTTTAAGTTAATTTAATATTATTATTTTTATTTCTTTTAAATTAATAATTTATAAGTTGATATAATAATAACAAATAATGGAACTATTTTGGAAGAAGGGAAAGTATCCATCCACAAATTGGAATAAGTCTAACTCACCATTCAATTTAAAACCACATATACTCTTGTGAGCATTAAGGATGGAAGGAGGTCATCCCTACTCCTCTCTTAGATGGGCGGGTGGGAGTATTAATTTCCTATGGAGAAAGTGGCGAGATATTTATTTTTAAGGGTAATTAACTTTTCCATCTTCCCACGATGACTTGCATGGATTTAGCTTACAAAGTCATCACACTGTCACATCTCAAACTCAAAGAAAATAACCTTTGGGACTTATTCCATCACTACAACTATCCATTCTAAGACAGACATCACATACATAGACTCTCTATTGCTTAGTGACCTTCTCGGCATCCCAATTTAGACTAATGCATCGTAAAGCAAGGTACTACATGGTGCACCACTATTGTCAATGTTGTCTTCAAATAGGGCTTTAAGATATAAGAAATGGGATTGAAACAATGAGAAAATAAGACAACAAAAACCTACTAAATAATCGTGCACTTTGTTTTTCTAACCAATATTTGTAAAATTAAAATGAATATTCTTACATCCATAAAAATAAAATAAAATATTATCGATTTAAAAAAAAAATCATAATAAACACCACAAAACAAAAACAAAAAAACAAAAAAAACCTTACTCAATTTTAAACAACAACAACTACTACTACTTTCTATATCATAACTCAAGTATATAATTTTGTCTGGGATGTTATCACACCACAAAAACCCTGGGCCAATCAACCTACAAACATCGAGCTTTAGGTGCAAATGGAATCTATATATACACACTTCCCTTTCTTTACATTAATTTTCTAATAAACAACATTTAACACTTAATAATATTATATCTTACATTTCCCTTTCCTTACATTATTTTTTTAATAAACAGCATTTAACACTTAATAATTTTATATCTTTTATGAGTAGGTAGTAGTGATGCAAATAAATTTTTTTAATGAACAACATTTAACACTTCATAATTTCCATGTCAGTAATCAAACGGTCCCCACACCCCTTTAAGGGAAACAAATAATTTCCATTCAAGTATTTATTGTATAATAAGCTAAGCTTGGCATAATTCAATTATGTATATCCGACCATTATTAATGGGATTCAATATGCAGATAGATTTTCTGATTTTCTGGTGGGATTCAAAATGCAAATTGAAAATTTAAATTTTAATATTATACTAATTAAAAATACTGGTTATTAGCGATTTAAAACTATGAAGCAATATGTTTAATTTGTTTTATAAACAAGTATGTATAGAGTTATAATATTAAAACAAAATTATTAAAAATATATATATATATATAAATTTTTGAAAATAAGTATATATATATAAAAGTTTAATCAAGATATATAGAGAACATTTAAATGTTATTATTGATACTCTATAAATATAGTATATGAGTGGTTATGAGCGATTCAAAGTTATGAAGCACTCTATTTAATTTGTTTGCTTTACAATCAATTATTTATTATATTACATTATTAAAATCAAAATTATTAAAAATATTAAATAATGAGGTTTAATAAGGTAAGTGTATGTATAATACATTACATTAAAAAAAGTTGAAGTTTAATAAAGTAAGTGTATGTATAACACATTGCCTAAAAAGTTAAAGTTTAATAAAGTAAGTGTATGTATAATAGATTAAATAAAAAGTTAAAGTTTAATAGAGTAAGTGTAGTTATATATGGAGAGAGAAAGATAGGGATATTTGAAAGAAAAATAAAATAAAATTATTATAAAATAAACTTAATATTAATTTTAAATAATAAAATTGTATTATTATTATTATTAATTTTAATAAAAGATTATAAAAGTGAGAATAAAATTTCCATAAATTTTATAGTTATAGTAGATATGTGATAAGCTTTACAACATTTTGGTATAAGAGAATTTGAAAATTTTGTGATATAAAGAAATGAGTTGATGAAAAAATACTCTCAACATGTGCAACCTAAGTGGGCCTAATGGTTAAGAATATGTGTTTCCTCCTAAGATATCATAGGTTTATATTCTGAGGGGGTAGTTTATAAACAAACACGTGTGTAGGATTTAGCAATTGCATCGCTACGCAAAGGGGGTCCCCTGTCCCACTAACAAGGGGTCTCATACACCAAATTGGTGTCTAGCTTGGCTGTGACTTAAAAATAGATTGCTAATGTTGTTGTTATCTCCAACTTGCAAAGAAATTATATCTAATTCTCAAAACATGTGTTGAACTCCATAACTGATTAATCATTAAAATGCAAGGGAATTTGAAATTTTCATTTCAAATTATTTGATTGTTAAAACCAAAATGTCTATAAAATAATAATCAAGTTTTTTTAATGTATTTGTGAAATTTCAAAATAATAATAATAATAATCCCCACAAGTCAATAGTAGACAGAATGCTAAAGGGTAGCCAAGAGCCAAGGAAGGTGGTCATAGCTTGGGCTACCACTTGTACTCTCCATGCACATTCATAATTTGAGCAAATATGGGAGGGGGAGGACCACCATTCCCGATCAATTGCACAAGATGATGGAAAGGACGATAGTAACATAAAAGAATGAGCTTGTGAAAGATGAGATGGATTTGGGTTTTGTTAGATATGAACTGGATAATCATGGTGATGATGAGATCAATTATGAAGGCAACATGATTTGGATCATTTTTCTTATATTATGAATGTTTATACACCGGATCAAGGTAGAATTTTCTCATCAACTCTCTAAAAAATAAATCCTACGTAATCAATAACCCTCACTATCTTAATCTTTTAGAACACTCCTGAGAGAAGAAATGGTAGATAGAAGACTAGACGATGAGTAGGAGGTCAATATTCCATGAATTTGGAAAATAAAAGTCCAAAAAGAAAGCAAAATAGATGATATCTTTGACTACAGCAGAAAACACGAAGTCTACTCCTAAGGGTGGTCGCAGAGAGTAGGTGGATGCCTTTATTTTGGTGGGAGGCATAAATCTTGGAGGTCGTAGAATTTTGGTGGGTGCCAATAGGGCTCCTAGAAGCAACAACAGAAGGTCGATGGGTGACTACATAATTCTCATGATTGATAGCAAAGAGCCTCTAAGTGGAGTCCAAATATTTGAGGACGATGAAAGGCTTCATATGGATGGGAGTAGAGCTCTTGGGGGGAATATACAATATTTGTGGAGGGATGTAGAATCATGAGAGAAGGCATTTATGCTCAAAATATAAGTAGGGAAATAATTCATAATTGGCTTTAGCATCCAACGAACAATCAAGGCACATAGGTAACTCTTTCCCTCCCTCTCTCAGGTCTCGATATAGTTTTTTACTAGTAAGCATCCCTGGTAAGAAAATCCAGTGAGTCATCCCCACCAAAAGAATTAGTATTTATCAACATAATCCTAGGACTGAGAATGAAATCAAGGAGGCAAAGGCCACGTATAGCTTCCACATCCTATAAAACATCCAAAAAATACTTCAAGCGGAAGAAACTTGGTACAAAATTGAGAAGTATTCTCCAACTGTTGAAATAGAGCAACAACATATGCAACAATGGATACAAGATGCAAGTTCCTTCTAAATAAGGGATACAAAACATTGAAAGACAATTTTACTCTACTAGAAAACGAAAACTATATTAGGAAAGGTTTTAATGGATAACCAAGAAGAACATGATAGAAGGGAAGATGAAATTCATAAGCATCTTCATAATATCAATGACAAGATTGACACCCTCAGCAATAGGTTTCAATCTCTTAATTAAGTCCCTCACAAGTCTTAACAGCAAATTGAACACCCTTGCAAAGCATACAACATGCATGGTCTTTAAGATGAGGCTTATTCCACAACAAAACAAGGACCTTGCTCCCATTACTATAGTGCTAGTTATCTCCATTGTAGATGATGAATAGGATAGACTATTATCTAACTATTACTCTGTTGTTTTTTTTGTCCTAGGGTGAATACAACCCATCTCCGTTGATCCCATTTTATTCCATCCATCCAACGAGGCTCCCACAAACCTATGCCTTCCCCTCCTTTGATCCCTTTGCAAGTTTTACTCCCACCACCTTGCTTATTCTGCTTCCACTTTGCCACTCATTATGCTCAAGGGTATAGTTTATAGAAGAAAATATATGTAAATAGGTCCAATGAGAGAGATTTCCCCCCTCAAAAGGAGCGATGTTACTATAATCCAAAAAACTTGAGGAATGCAATGTGGGTAGGCACTATTGGCTATTGTTCTGGTTGGGCTTCGCTTCGCTTTTTATCAGTTATAAAGCTATATGTTTTATTATTATAGTATTGCAATCAAACTTCTTAATGCTTGTTTTAGTATACAAACAAACATATGGACAAAAACTAAGATAGTTAAGCATTGGGATTTGGTTTGGTTTCCAAAGTGGTGGACCATCCTAGTGCAACCTCTGTTATCTCTTTTTTGATATGATATAAGATAAACTAGTTAATAATAATATATTTTTAAGGTCATAGGCTTACAATCTAGCTAGACATCAATTTTGTGTATGAGATCCCCTTGTTTGTGGGACAATGTCCCCTTACAGGTAACCTTTTGAGTGTTAAAGTCAAGGATTTTGGGGCCTATTGGTGGGATCCAGTAGTTTTCACTCTCCCCACCTAGCATCAGGCATCAAACCCCATTGAGACATTGGTCTATTGTGATAAGGCTCTAAGGGTAGGTGACCCAAGGGATAGAGGCTCACCTTGGTGGGCTTCGAGACTTCTCAAGCCTTGTTGAGTTACAAGTTATTGGTATACTTGACTTGCGGGTTGTTGGATATACTCTTGGGTTTATAGTGACATTCATTGGATTTGAACCTAGGCCTAGCCCATGTAATCCTAACAAGTTACTGATTCCCAATCATTAAAAACAAAGTCTATAGAGATATAAATACAAAATAAAATTTTAAAATAAACTAACTATATTTTTTTTAAGTTTTATAAATCGAAATGGTCTCTCCACACACACACATTAATTAGGGAAACCATTTATTGTGAGTAATAAGGTTATTGCCTACGTGTTCAAATATAGTTACGTTTTTAAAGTTGCTAGTTATTATTGTAATTAAATATTAAGTTGCATAAATCGTCCTTTCAAACCAAATAATCCATACCTTATCTAAAAATAAATTCATTATTATCTAATTAAATGTAAAGAGACTTTTTGAATTAGTATAATAAGAATATTTTTTATAATTTGAGAGAGTTTATATTAAAAATTGGATGATAGAAAATGTAATGAATTTTCAATTAATTATATCATAATAGGTTAAGTGGACTAATAGTTAAGAACATGTGTTTCCTCCTAAGAGATCACAGGTTCAAATCCAGAGGGAGTTTAGGATATAAACTTCTCTGTAAACTTTAGTAGTCAAATTGATATGTAGAGGGGGTCATTTTCTTACAAACAAGGATGTGTCATACACCAATTGGTGTCTAGCTTGACTGTGGCCCTATTATTAGTAGTATTATTAAATTCTCAACTCTCTACCCATTCAATTGACCTTTTATTGACTATTATTTGCTTTCTAAGTTGATGTGTATAAGAACATGCATAAATTTGATTGGATAAACCTTTGATTTCAAAGATTAGAAGACTTTATCTTTGCAACACTATTCTCTCCATTTCTTAAAGCAATTTTAATCCTTTTTTCCTTTCCAATTGGCTCAATTATTCAAAATGTTGGTTTTAGGTTAAATTTTGAAAAAATAAATGTACTAATAGCATTGTTTTTTATGTCTATAGTTATTTATCACCTATTTTTGGGAATGTAATGGTAGATTAATAGGAGAGTTATCAATAATCAAAGAAGACACACCTACACATTAGAAAGGAATGGGATAAAGTTTAATTTTTATCTTTCAAATAAAGAAGTGGAGATGTTGGAAAAGCGATATTAAGTCTAGCCTTGACATATGTGAAGGAGGTGGAGAAACAAGAACCTTTGAAGTTGTTGGCTAAAGAACATGAATAAGAGATCATTGGTGTGAAAGTAGCAACACTTTTGAAGGAGTGTATGGGAGTTTGTCATTCCCATAATGTTTTGTGTGTTGGTGTGTTTGCAAGAAATGCAAGAAAGAAGGTGGAGGATGTGGCCACGAGGGAGTTAACCAATAAAAGAGTTGAAAATGAGGAGAATGGGGTGTAATTGTGCAGTCAATGCAACATGTTTTTGGAGGATCCTAGTCGACTAGTCAACTAGGTTCCTCCAACCAACTAGAGATTACTCGGCTCAGTCAGTCGAGTTGGTTAGGCCAATCGAACAAGCATTTAGGAAGTTAAAAATGTATAATTGTATATGAACTATATAATAGGCTAGTAATCCAAAGGATGCAACGTTTCTTTTGTACATGGTGGTCAATTAATAAAGACAACTTGTTACTCATGTCACCATTACTTGTATTCTTCTCGTGACTTTATGTATGTCTGTATGATCTTACATCTCGTTGTGTTTGTTGTGCTACTGGTAACCATATGTATTCCTTTAGATTACAACATTGGTTCCGTTGCCAGTAGAACTAAGCCGATATAAAAGAATGACCACCCCTGCATAAATGGTAAGTAAGGAGGAAAATAGAGAGTGATGGAATTGAAAGATAGAAAATTACATCCAAAACTATGTTAGAAGTAACAAGTTGACCATTGTTAAGGACAAAGAAATGTTTTTCACTAAATCAGATGAAAATTTTATAGAATTTATACATCATGAGAAAAATAAGTTAGCCGATCGGATTCATGAGAAAACTCAACCCTCATAATGAAATATTGTTGATGCACAAACTAAAAAACGGAGGACAAATGAATCTGTATGAGTGGCTTGAGAAGATAAGCAATGAATACTATGAAGAGAAATCTATTGAAGAGAGGACTTCAATGGACGAAATCAAAGCCATATTTTACAATGACTTCCACGACTCATTTTTCATCACAATACCGACTTTGCTATTTAAATTTTTAATTGAAAAGGGAGTCAGTCACATAGTTGAGCCTTGGCCTCCGATCAACCCTAGTGAATGTTAAAATTGGTAACAAAAACAAAAATACTAGGAGTGTTTTATATGTGAGTGAGAGTGGGAGTGTGCCATACCGGCTTGGGCCTCCTTGTAGCTGGCGGGCTTGGACCTCCTTGTAGCTAGTGGGATTGGGCCTCCGTGTAGCTGGTGGGATTGGGCCTCCTTGTGTTTGGTGGGTTTGGTCCATTGTGGACTCTGACCTCCCTGTAGCTAGTGGGATTGGTCCATTGTGGACTTGGGCCTCTTTGTAGCTAGTGGGATTGGGCCACTGTGGACTTGAGCCTCCTTGCTAAGGGTGTGCTTGAGCTATTGTGGGCTTAGTTCTCCTTGATAATGGTGGGCTTAGGCCTCCTTGCACCTTAGGCTATCCTTCATGAGCACATGCGTTTCTATTTGGGCATGGGAGCTCATGTTTTAAGTTTTTTGTTTTCTTTTTGGAAGTTTATTATTTATATTGTTTGCTTATTAATTATTGTTTTATTGGAATTTAGTTTTGTTTTGTTTGTTTATTAATTATATACATTATAATATACATAATATGCAATATATTACATAAATATAGTATATTATATATTATATAATTAACTATATTCGATCACAAAAAGGACATCAAGGATCATGAAGTTGGCAATGGGAATGGTGAATATGGTAATGATGATGATATAATCACATCATCGTCATAATACAACCACATCATCGTTGACATCATCATCTTATTCACTATCATCAGTATCATTTTCATCATTATTGTCATCCTCATTATCATCATCATCATCATCGCTATTGTCATCATCATCCATGTCATCATCTTGATTATAGTGTTTAAGGATTATATTGATTAATTGATAAGGTTTATAGTTTCAAGATAGTGCCTAGGGGATATTTTGGGTTCAACATTTATGTAGATAATAGATTTAGATCAAGGGCTACATTTGTTTCAATTTATGTATTATGAGAGCTATAGTGGTTATATAAATTAATGATTATATGGATGAAGGTTTACAACATGGTTTCAAGAATTGGTTTTGGACAATGTAAAGGTTACAATGGTTAAAGGTTAAGGATTATATGGGATAGGGGTTATGGGAGTTCAATTCATAAGGAGTTTCAAGGATGGAGATTATTTGGGTTTAGAATTGTGCTTTAGAGGGATTAAGTGGAGGTGTTCATGGGGGTTAGATATGTACATATCAAGGTGTTGAGTGTTCAAGATGATAAGGGTTATATTATTATGAGATAAAGTGATTATAGGGTTTAGGGATGATAAGGGTTTAAGGATGATAATGATCAAGGCTTAGTAAATATAGGGATTAGGTTCTTATGGGTAACGAGTTAGGGTTTACTTTTCTTGGTTTTTTATGTTAGAAATTATAGAGGTAAATAATTAGAGTAATAAAGAATACATATAAGTGCTAACAATAGTTAGGGGTTATAGTTAATGTGCATGTTAAGGATTCTAAGGGTTTAGTGGTTGTTGGTTCTAAAACTTATAGTGCTTTTGGGGAAAAACATTATATTCTTTATAAAAATTAATGGCCATAGGTTTCAGAAGTTACGAGTCATAGGGGTTATAAGGGTTAGCCGATTATTACGGTAAATTAGTTACAAGTAATAAATTTGAAATTATAGGTCTGTGGGTTAGGGGTTATAACTTATATGATTTTGACATTAGGATTTTAAAGAGTGTTATGGGTTTAGCATTCAATGGGTTAGTATAATGGTTTTCATTTGTAATAATTATGTGCCTTAGATTCTAGAATTTAAGAGTTTGAGGTAAGAGATTACTATTTGTGCAAGGCATGTTGTGGAAAAGGAAGCTTTAGGTCACATGATAAAATATGGCTACTAGCTACTCATAAGAGTTCCTTCTCACTCAAGGTGACCCAAAATAGATTATTGTATAATTTTTCATCTATTTTGGTAATTTCTTGGTTGAAAAATAGGAGCTATTGGCTTGTAGGGTCCATTTAAGGGGCAAGTTTCACTTTAGTGATAAGGGTCTAGAAACTTTAAGAACATTTTTAGGCCTTAAAGTATTAATTTGGTAGTCAAAACTTTGCAAATAAAGTTCTTGGCTCTTGAAATTGTTTTCATTCAAGCAATTTATGGTCTAAAATGGGCCTCCTAAGGAAAATAATAAAATAATATTTTTAAATTTTTGAGTAAGAGAGAGAAAAACTACATTTTTCCTTCGTATTTTCAACGTATCTCCTTTTCATTTCACTCAAATTTTGACTAGGAGCACTCATTGGATGCATAATTAAATTCCACATCTAACTAGTAACAATTTTCATACTTTTGAGGGACCCAACCCCATGAAAATGCAAAATACATTTCAAAAAAAGTTTTACTTTCAAGTAACATGCTTTTTAAATGTTTTTCATGGGGTGGGCTCCCTTGAAAATATGCAGCATGGGTCATCGTTGGATGCATAATTTAATTATGCATTTAATGATCCTGCTTGAAATTTGAGTAAAACCACATGGAGAGAAGTTGAATATACGAATGAAATTTTGTTATAACAAATATGTCAAGTCAACCATTATGGTTGACTATTTTCTTGAAATTCTATTGGTTCTTGAATTCAATGGCTCTTTTCTTATGAGGTGGCTTATTTTCTTATGAGACCCATTTTAGTCCTTAAATCTGCTCTAATGAGACATCGAGAGCTTTCTAGTGATGTGAATATCACTTCAATCATAATTCATACGTGGAAGTTCTACCTCCCACAAGTTGACGTAACTTGTTGACCACCATGGTACAAAGTGGATTGCATGTTGGCATCAATTACTCTCACATTTGGAGCTAGTCATGTGGATTTTTAGGAAGATTCTAGAGGGTCTAAAACCTTAACCCTAATCAAGAGTTGAGGCATGCGAAAACCCTAACCCTAACTATAGATTACTTTGAAGCATGTTAAATACTGGGCAACTAGGAAAGGAAGGTGTTCCATTCTCATTGTATTGTTTAATGTTGCGTAGTTGAGCAATGTATTTAGGAGTGGAATATTGAAGCATAACATAGGAAGTGGATATTGTAATCGCCATCAAGGCCATAATAATCCATTGCAAACCAATAACAAGTGCACTCTTTTTATATGCATTTTATAACTAAGAAAAAGAGAAAGACATAAGCCTCACTTTCCTATTTGGTTTTCTCATATTAAAGTTTTCGAAAGTACATCTTATATTCATTGTATGCATGTTATGTTATTTGCTGAAATTATTCATTTTTATTTTAGTATTTTTTGTTTTCTATGTTAAATTAGTAATATTAAATTAAAATCTAAAACAAAATACTATACAATAAAATATTACAAAATATATTGAGATTGCAATAAAATATCTTGAAAAAAATTATAATTAATATTAAAAAACATAAATTTATATACATAAACTTTAATAATATAATATTACATTAGCTTTTAATAATATAATATTACACAAGAATAGCCTAAAATGTTTCATGATTACGTGCTCTTCCACCCACACATAAAATTTTGAAGGTAGACAATTTTATCCATGTGAGGTTCACGAACTTCTATCGAAAACCAACCAAAACATTGTTTAAAATTAACAAAATTATTAATTTAAACATAAATTTGCAACCCCTGACATCTTTGTCTTTAATATTTTTAATTTACTCTCTGTCTTTAATATTTTTAATTTATTCTTTGTTCTCTTTAATATTTCATTTTAAAAAATTTCACATCTACCACTAAAATAATCAAAACAATAACATTTTACCTTAAAAAACATTTTAACAACTCTAAAAATAAAATTATAAATTAAAAAAAATACAATATTTATTCATAAAATTTAAATACTTAATTAAATTTATTTTACACTACAACTTTGTACGGACTAATTAATCCAAAACTCTAAATACTATTAACAATGAATATTGTTATTTAAAGAAACCTCGTGATACTTTCGGAATCTTGGTCTTTCACTATGCACCAAATATCAATCATCATGGCGTCCTTTGTGGTCTCTAAAAGTCACACATGACATTACAATATATAAAGAGCGTTGCCCCCTTAGATCCACTTATAAAAATGATAACCATCTTAGATAATCACAAGGTTGCTCATACGCCTTCCATAACATTTTATGTTAAAATGATTTATATTAAAATATATGTGGTCCATCCTTGAAAAAGAGGTTTTCATTGGGATTTGATATAAAATGCTTTTATCAATAAAGAAGTGATAAGAATCCACATACTCTACACAAAACCATGGAACAAATAATTTCTAATTAATTATATTTAATAATGGTTACATAATTAATTGGTTTTAATATTGTTTTTTCCAAGGAAAAAACAATGCCTTGTTATTCATTAAAAAACAAAAAATCAAAAGTAACTAATCCTTATACATCTGACCACATAAGCTTGTTTCATGTAGTCTTTTTTATTAATATAACAAATAACAAATAGTGATAAGAGTTATCAATCTCAATAACACACCTCTCTAATGTACTTTTTCATAGTACCATAAAATCAAAATTACATACACAAAAAAATATGCTACTTAGAATAGCTTTAGAGATCCATTTGAAACCGCAGTCTTTCTTTTTCATATTTTAAATACCCATCCATTAGTCTCACATTCTTCTTTGAAAGTTTATCAACTATCATATTGAGTTTACATAAGATATGGAAAAATTTGATATGAATGAATTGCTTCTTCAAGTCCATTATCATGTTGCACCACTGTTCCAACCTTAATACCTATAGCTTTGAATTGCCTTGTACCCACTCCAAAATCACTCTCGAATCACCTGCCACTTGTATGTGCTCATGCCAATATACTCGAAAAAACAAAGAAGATCCCACAAAGCAAGTAGCTCAGCATGAGTGCTGGTTTGCCTTCCACAACCCATCCAAATATGGAAAAAATGAATGTTATTTAATTTCAACAAGATCCCAGTTCCACATAAACCCGAAGAAGTAACACCAGCAAAGAAGGCAACAATAATATCATATGCATATCCAGACATAATAAGATTTCCGATTTTCTTGTGTTTTGTTTCTTATAATAATCAAGAAAAGGTCCAACTACTAGAGATAATAGAATATACTGAAGATTTGCAATCTTCAAAAATAACTAAATTCCTTGCTTTCCATATACCCCAACAAAGAGAAAAATCTCCTTATATCTACCCACCCTGTTAAACCAGTTTTCCAAAAAAGTTTCAAAAATTTCTTACTTCCAACTGCCTATGAAATTTAAAATCCTACAAACTTTTGCCCATACCATCTTGAATGAATGATAGTGAACAATAAAGTTTCACTATTTTGCCTTTCCATCTTGAATAAATGATAGTGAACAATAAAGTTTCGCTTTCACATTCACATAAATTAAAGATATACATAGACCAACAAATCCTTTTTTAAGGAAGTTTCTTTGTCAATATTTTGTTTTCAAAACATAGCTATACAAAACATTTTATTTTAAGTAAATCATTCCACTTAAACATATTAAGTTGAACTATCATTGGCCTAAAATTAAATAAAACCCCTAAACATACCATTATAAACATGCTCTACTGTAAACACAGCTAAGCATTCCATTTGATTTATTCCAGCCTTACATTAGGACATCCTCTCTATCCATCACTTGTATGCCTAACTGGAGCAATCCATGAATATATTTGTTCTATTAAGCATATTCATAATGTAAAGAGGACCACGCACAAATAGAAAACTTACAATGGTTTTAAAAATATTTATTAAAATGTTAAATTTCATAATTAAAAATGTTGAAAAAGAAGTAAGATA
>LPNX010095842.1:18278-62018 GCA_001517045.1 Pseudotsuga menziesii
AACTTTACTCTTGGGAAAGCCCATGCTCATCAGGAAACTATCTATTCTTCCATACCAAGCTCTAGGAGCTTGCTTCAGGCCATAGAGGGCCTTCTTCAACTTGCATACTTGATTCCATGTGTCTTCAATTTCAAATCCTCGCGACTATTTGATGTAAAAATCTTCCTCAATTATACCATTAAGGAATGATTGTCTTTACTTCATCATGGAAGAAACTACCATGATAGTTTTGAAGGAAGTGTACCTTGCTTCCTGGAGTAAGTGTCTCTTCAGAATTAATTCCCTCTTTCTGATAGAAACCTCTAGCCACAAGTTTCACCTTACTTCTATTAGCAACATATATTATCTTGCAAATCCATTTGGAAGATACCACATTCTTGCTTTCTGGTTTGAGTACTATATGCCACACATCATTCTAGTATCATAACATCTTCTATGAGTTTGTCTTCTCAGGTCATCAACATATCCTAGTCTTCTGCATTCAACCTTGAAGGTTGGAACCCACTTTACTCTTGGTAAAGTCTCGATCCATCACGAAGCTATCCATCATGTCGTACCATGTCAAACTCAGATATAATTTTCTGTAGTCACTCCCCCTGAAGTGGAGTATCATCTTCCCTCTTCATTATGTACAGGTGGTTCTATGCTTGATATGTACTGGTCAATAGAGTATGTCATGTCATAGTTTATTCTTTCTGAGGAAAATCATGAACCTTGCTTTGTACACTTGTTCTTGTAGATCCATATGGAATATACTACGTACTTCCCTTTATGTTTCGAAATCATATCGTATACATCATTCCCCATGATCAACTGTTATTCTCTGATCATAGCTTCTTTCATAGCATTCTTTTCTTCATCTTAAGTTATCTCTTGTACCCATGGTGGTATTCATCCTTCAAGGTGGATCTACCGCTCTCTGAAGCTCTTTCTTCCGTCATGGTGTCTCTGACCTTGGGAGCTTCAGATTCATGTTTATTAGAGTGAATATTGAATTGTCATCACTTGTTCTTCAGAACAAGTATCATCCTTCTTTTCTGGTAGGAGGTTGTACAGGAACTTTCCTACAATTCAAATGCACCAGTTGCATGGTTAGAACTATTTCATAAAACATATGCATAACGACAAATTTGTATGCATCATGCAACTGTTTAGTCAATATAACATTCATCCATATCTGACATAAACTTTCTAGATGCCTTCAATCTCTACCATGACATCATTGAGATTGTGCACTAATCCAATATGTCAGAAAAGAGGTTTGATAAGTAGCAATGGAGAGTTGTATAGCACCATGATCTACTTACCCATCACATGCATATTAGTGGTATACAGTCATTAATGCAAACAATCTATCATGCATAACACATCAACTGAATATAATCAAATGTATAAGTCAAAACAATATCATGAAATGACAATTGAATACTTATCTTTTTTTTGTTTCGCAGGTAGACTCCATCTTGATCATTCTACTTTATCATCTTCTTCATTCATGAAATCACCATTTCTTATCCAAATGATAAGATGAATAAGGGGTTCTTCAAGAATTGATTTCTTCATATTCCTCATCACTTGAGGGATCTTCTTTGAATGGTGAGAGCTTGATCTTCAATTGATCCCATCTTCTTCTCCTCTTCTTATGAGTCGAGCTGAAAGAAATTACTTCCTTCTGGAATACATTATTTGCATGAATGAATCCCATGATCTTGGGAGGCCATTCAAGGTGGCTATCACCACTTCTGCATTCTCCACTTCTTCTTCTACCGCTTCAAGTTGTTATGCATTCTGGATCTTCACATTCTTCAAATGTTTTCTCAAAGACATCTTCTTATTTAAGTTCTTATCTTCAAATAGCTTGATCAAGGAATCAAACATCTTCGATGTATTTAGGGAAGACACTTGTGGTACAAGTTGATCCATGATTGAATCAACAATGATCTTCTTGGCCTTGATCAAGTTCTTCTTGTGTAAGGCTTTGAGCCTCATCTCCATATGGAACTAGAACCTCTCTACTCATGTAGGTGTCCAATTCATTTTTCTTCAAAGAGATCAAATACTTCCATTCTTGAAAGTTGTCAACTTTACCAAGCTTATCATCAAGCTGATGTGATAGATCACTTTGAAATGAGAACCTCAAATGCAAATAGCAAAAGATTATATCTTACCGATTTGAGGTGTCCATCTTGCTTCCAGAGCTAACTGATTTAGGGTTTGTCAGAGAAACCCTAATTTTCAAAAATTGGAATATTTAAGATCTGATAGGATAAAAACTTAGATCTCTTCAAATGGAGTTGTCTAATGTACTCCTTTTCTGAAAACAGTGGAGGGAAGCTCCTGGAACAGGAAGCCCTAGTTTTCCAATTTCTTCTATAGAAATGCCTGTCACTGTTTCTGTGATATATGTGAAATTATTGCTCCTATGTCTCTGAAATTTCGTACTAAGGTAAAATCACATGTACCTGATCCAACACCATAGTTTTCATCAGAATTGGTTTCACCAATTGGGATTTATGATCCTTTTCCCACGGTGACCTGTTATAGGACTGTTCAGAACAGCGAAGTTGTATGGACTGCCACTTGTCACTATTTCATATTCTGGTTCTGAAATTTAGACCACAAAAATTAAATTCCATGATATTCCTGGAAAATCTTCAGGAATTGAATTTGGACCTCTGTAGCCCAAGCTATAGCAATGTTCCCCAGGTGTCCTATTTAGGGATGAATTCCGGAAGCGGCTAGAACTCTAACGTGGAGGGTTCATATCTCCCAAATTGTAGTGCATCTAACACGGAATTTTGGACATGGTGTACATAAGGATTTTATATTCATCCTCTGCAATTTTCAGCTCCTGAACCTTTGCCAATCTCAGGATATAGCAAATGTACCAAAACTTAGCAGTTTTAGTATTTAAGGTTTTTCTAGCTTGGGGTCAAACTAGGGTTTGACTTTCCCGGAGTTTCACCCAACCAAAAAACTTGATCCAAGTCTCTCGACTTTGATTTTGATGAGGAGATAAATCCTATGATGGGATCACTCAAAAATTCTTCTTCTACAAGAATCCCTAATTTCTCACACCGAAAACTAAAAATGCTTGGAATCGAATTCCGCTTCGACAGAAAGATGCGCCCTTCAATGGAGAGTCATCCTAGCCTTCTTTTGCAGATCAATTATGGAGAGAGGAACAAAAAGTAAGAAGCCCTAGATTCTGTAGCTAGACAATGTCTTCTTTTCAGGGTGGCTCTAATACCATGTTAAATTTTCATATGCTTAGCTAAGACATCAGTATTTCATTTCATTTTCATGACAAAAGCATATAAGCAGGATCACTGAAAGATAAACAAGCACAACCATAAAAAAGGAACACAAAGATTTATCCTAGAAAAAACCTAAAGGGAAAAACCCAGCAAAAACTTCCTCAATATAGATGCCCCAAAAAGATAAAAGATAAAACCAACAAGGAGATCAAAGCCCGATCCTTCTCCTTCTCTAGCTACTTCTCTTCTCCACTAATGCGCTACACAAGTGAGAGTGTGTGTGTCTCAAATGAGGAGCACTACACCTCTATTTATATTCATCCGTTAACTTAAGTTAACTCATTTGACATGTAGGCTCGAGTTAAATCATGTAGGCTCGAGTTACACATGTAGGATCAAGTAATCGCACTGGGGTGCTGATGACCCACCTTTACAATTAGAGGGGACTACCTCATGACTCTTATTAGTTCTTCCGATTAGGATCATCGGGGTACAATGTAATACAAGTGGTTCTCCCAGTAGGACCATCGGGGACCACAAAAAGATACATATAGAATATTCTTTGAAGTTACAATATTTCAACATGGTCTCAATTATCATGTGGACTATTTTATGACAAAGATATAAATCTTCCAAAAGTAAGAAAATTATTATTTTGCATTTTAAGAACACAAGAAAATTGGTTGTGTTAGATTCTGGAAATTGAAAAGGAATTTTGGAACGCCCATAAGGAGGGGTTATTTTGATGATAAAATTCATCAGGTAGCATAGTCATGTTCCTTGCTAAACTGAATATTCATCCATACCTTCAGGTTGTCTTATGATGGTCTCATATGCAAAATATCAATCTGCCAAAATAGGAAAAATAATATTTTGCATGATGAGAACAAAAGAAAATTAACCAAGTGTTAAAAACAAGAGTTTGAGAGGTTAGTTGGAAATGCCCGCCAAGGGTTGTATTTGTGCAAGTAAATTGATCAAATGTTATGGATCAATTATTTGGTAAGTTATCTATTTCATCCTGACTTTAAGTCTCCATAGAGTGTTCACATGTGTGAAATAGGAGGCTGCCAAAATGGGAAGAAATATGTTTTGATGCTCAAAAGAGGTTGGGAAGCTATTTTGAAATTCTTTCTAGAGGTTCTGTGTGTGTCAACATATTTATCTTCTGATATGGTCTTGTTCATTTTTAAAATGGCTATCTAGCCATGCTTATAGGTTTCCTTATGGTGACCACATCAAGGAGAAATCAATCTTCCAAAGTAGAAGAATTTTTTTTTACATGAAGTTTAAAACAATTTTGTCTAAGTGTTAAATTAAACACTTTGGAAGCCTATTTTCAAACGATCTCTAGATAATGCATGTGTATCAAAAATTTCAAAAGGTGACATGGATTTGATCCTTGTTGAGGTGGCTATCCATACGTACTTTCAGTTTGCATTATGATGGTAATATATGCAAAATGTGGATCTGAAAAGTTAGTGAAAAATAATAAACAAAGTTTATTAAATCAGAAGCTACACGAATGTATTTAGAAAAATAAATAGAAATTTAATAAAAAGAATTAAGACAGAGTTTAGAAGAGACACATCTTACTATTGAAGAGATGCAATGTTTAGAACAAGTTTTAATTGATTATTTCATTAAAACAATAAATAACAAATAGAGATTTGAAGAGGTGTCTAAGCGTCACGATGACATGCTTACCTTTTATGAATTTATGGCCCCAAAAACGGATGCATGCTTACCATTTATGAATTTATGGCTAGATGATTGTTGCAGAGTATGACTAATCTCTCTAATTTTGGATATGGTTGATAAAGAAATCCAAGCTCAATCCGCACTCAATCAATCACCAAGAACCTTGTCACAACTATAGCAAATTTGCTAAGTGATACAGCTTGGCATGCTTCTGCAAAGGAGCTGTGAACTAGTAATATAAAAGGTAAAATTATCTATGCTAACATCATATAGGTAACTAGGTTATAGTAGCAGAGATAGCTGCAATGAGGTAGTCAACTTCATGGGAATTACTATTTATCCATGGTGACATCATATATGAACAAGTGTAAACATCTCTATACAAAATATAAGGGCACATGGATGGCCTAAGGAGGGGGTATAGGCGGCTTCTGTCATATACATAAAATATTATACCACAAATAGCCAGTGAGACCTAGACCCAAGAAAAAAGATGCAACAATCGAAGCAAAAAATCAAATCTATTTTATTCTTATTGAGGGTTTCCATTTCAAGAATTCTCTCTATGATCGGACAGAAGATAGAAGCAATATTTTGGTTTGATGTTCAGTTCAAACTAGTTCATGCATGTTGGCTTGAATATGAACCGAGAATATGAACTAAGTGAGGGCTAGAATTCACTTCTCACCTAGAACAAGTTTACTCTGTTATGCAAATAGAGATATCTTCTTAGTTATATGTGGATGAAAATGCATGAGTTAACCCGTGTGTAAACAACCAAGAGCCGTTGAAACATGGCATTGGTTTGGTGGGTGTGCAAAGATAGCCATATATTGTTGATATAGAGACTAAAGTTCGTCAAAAATTAAAAAACGTCGATATTCCCACGGTTTTTCCGCCATGATAAAAGAAAATGAAGTATTAATCCACGAATGTTCAAAACATGGAAATATTTCGTGGAAAAATCCACCCAAATGTATTAGTGTGTTGTTTCTTAATAATGAGAAGGAAATCCATATACCCATTGTGTGTTCCATCATCTTCTACTTCTCTTCTTTAATCTCTAACATGGTATAAGAGTTTACAGCCTGATCCATTATTTTTTTCTTCGATGATGCTTTTCACATAGTGGAAAGAAAACACACACATAGGTTGTGATTGAATTCAGAAGACATCAACATGAAGAAATTAGGTATGTATTTTCTTCTCTTCTCTTAGAGCACCAACTCACCATGTCCCTATTGGAAACTGCGTTACCTTAGCACTATTTGCACTTTTTTTTAAGACAAAGTGTGGTGCCATCGCACTTTCTCTTCATATAATGTGTGGTACCAATTCCCTATTCACTTAGTCAAAGTGTGGTGAACCTTGGTCACTTACACCATTTTTTTGTAATGCATCCCTCCAACGCCCTTTGTTATTATACAAGTTGCGTAGACTTTTTTAAACAATTTCAGAAAAAGAGGGAGATCTCTAGTGAGTCACACCTACATGGCTACTACCAACAAAAGAAATTTGAAGCAGATCTTTTGACCCGTACTCACTGGTACAAACTACGATTTTTGGTTTATCAAGATAAAGACATTTATCCACCTCAACAAATTTTGGGATATGGTTGAAACTGAGTTCAAAGAAATTTATACAAATACTCTGGCCACAATGAATAATTCCCAGAAGAATGCCTTAGAAGCTCTCTGAGAGAGAGATCTCACAGCCAAACGGATGATCCAAATTTGCATTGAGGATTCCATTTTCCTATGGATATCAGGAGCTACCAGTGCACATAAAGCTTGGAATTTGCTCGTATATTCCTGCAAGGGAACATACCAAGTAAAAATGGTAATATTGCAAACCCTTGCACTTTAGTTTGAAATATTGAAACTGAAGGAAACAGAAACTATAGATAAGTTTATGACGAGGGTTTTGGGCATTGTAACCCAATTTCAAACCTACAGAAAACCTCTAGAAGAAAATGTCATTTTTCAAAAGATTCAAAGGTGTCTCACCAAGAAATTTGTTATGGTAGTGACTTCCATAGAAAAAGAAAAAGATATGTCTCTATTCACCATAGAATCATTGTATGGATACCTTCTATGTCATTAGGCTCGACTCAAATAAGAAGAAGAGTCATCGAAAAATGCTTTCAACACACAAGATTCCCTCAGCAAAGGTCGAGCCAGACGAGGATGAGGTAGAGTAATTATAGGTCGAGGGTCACCTCATATAGAGGACAGAACCATTTATGAACATTTAGATCAGTCTCACAACTCTCAAGACTAGAGAGGGAAAGGAAAGAGATAGACCAATGCATCCAATATTCAATGTAACTACTACAATAAGTATGGCCACTATGAATGAGACTGCAGAAAGAAGCAAGAAGACTAGAACAATGACAGTGCCAATGTCTCTAAATAAGAAGAAGGCTATTTAGAGGTGATGTGATTATCTTACCAAGCTACTGAAGAACGGTGCATTCCAAATCTATGGCTACTAGAAAACAGTTGCAAAAAAAACATGACAGGTAACAAGCCACTTTTCTCTAGTTTGTATTCCTCCGTTGTCACAAATATCAAGATAGGAGATGACTTTCTAGGTCCAGTAAAAGGAAAATGTATTATTGATGTATTGAAAAAGAAAAATCAAAAGAAGTTTATTCATGAGGTTTTCGATATACCACATTTGAATGTCAATCTGATCGGTAAAGGTCTATCACTTCAAAACGAGTATGATATTCAATTTTATGATACATTTTGTGTTATTTATTATAAACCCCCTAGTAATAGACTCATATCCAAAGTTGAAATGACCAAGAACAATATATTTCTTCATAGTCTCAGGAGTGACAACCATCCATAGTCTATAGTCCATATTGTTTCTAGTCTACATGAATCCTGGTTATGGAACTGTTCGTTTTCCATTCAACGGTCTCAATCTCTTGCGCAAACTCTCCATGGTCAAGGGATTACGAGATATACATGAACAATCCATCTCTTGTAAGGATTGTATCATTGGCAAATATCAAAGTGACAACTTCCCCACTTCCACGTCTCAAGTTAAAGAACATCTTTAGATAGTTAATACAAACCTCTATGGACCCATGCAAACCCAAACCATAGGAGGTAGTTTTTATTCTCTTACATTATTGATGATTTTAGTAGGAAAACATGGATTTATTTCCTCAATAAAAAATCAGAGACCTTCTCCGGATTCAAAGAGTTCAAGGCCCTAACTGAGAATCAATATGGAAAGTTAATTAAAGTGCTCGGGTCAGATGGTGGAGGTGAATATGATTGACATGATTTTACATATTTCTGCAAGTAGTATGCCATCAAGAGACAATTCACCACCAGATACACACCACAACATAATGGATTTTTTGAACAAAAGAACCATACCTTCATGAACATGGCATGTGCCATGCTCTCAGAGAAGAATATATCAGACAAGTATTGGGTTGAAATTGTTTCATTCTCAATCTACTTGCTCAACATATTACCTATGGTGAATGTTGAGGACAACATTTCTGAACAAGCAAGGTATTTTGTTACATCCTTCAATGTGTAATGATTTGATTGAGATAAGGGAGGTGTAACATTTAAGTATCAAGACAATCTAAAGTCAAGATCAAGGTATGTAATTTTTTCTGAAAGAACAATTGACCATTAATTACCAGAAAATATATACACCTATTAAAGAATATAATCTCCTTTGTTCAAATGCAACATTAATTATCTAGCTAGTTGAGTAATTGATTTTGTCACCTTATCTTGATTAGTGACCCATATTAGTTTCTAGCCCATAGTATTGTTCCGTGGTATTGTTGTTATGTAGTATTAATTATGTTGTTGCTTAATAATGAGAAGGAAATCAATATTCGCATTGTGTGTTCTATCATCTTCTGCTTCTCTTCTTTAATATTTAACATGGTATAAGAGTGTATGGCCTGATTCATCATTTCTTTCTTGGGTGATCATTTTGACATAGTGTAAAGCACATGTACATGGAGGTTGTGATTGAAGTCGAAACACATCAACGTGGAGAAATTAGGCATATATTTTCTTCCTTCTCTTGGAGCACCAACACACCATGTCCCTATTAGGAACTACGGTACCTTAGCACCATTCAAACTTTTTTTAAGACAAAGTGTGGTGCCACCACACTTTTTCTTCATACAATGTGTGGTACCAATTCTCTATTAACTTAACCAAAGTGTGGTGAACCTTGGTAACTTACACCATTTTTTTGTACAGTACCCCTCCAACACCCTATGCTATTATACAAGTTCCGTAGCCTTTTTTAAATAGTTTAAAAAAGAGAGGGAGATCTCTAGTGAGTCGAACCTGCATGGCTACTACAAACAAAAGTAATTTGATGCATATCATTGGACCCGTACTGACCCATACCAACTACGAGTTTTGGTTTATCAAGATGAAGATGTTTCTCCACCTCAACAAATGTTGGGATATGGTTTAAACCGAGTTCAAATAACTTTAGACAAATAATTTGGCCACAATGAATAATTCCTTAGAAGCTCTCTGAGACTGAGATCTCACAACCAAATGGATTATCCAAATTTGCATGGAGGACTCCATTTTCCCGGGGATCTTAGGAGCTACCAATGAACATAAAGCTTGGAATTTGCTCGCATATTCCTACAAGGGAGCAGACCGAGTGAAAATGGTAAGATTGCAAACCCTTCGACTTCAGTTTGAAATATTGAAAACGAGGGAAACATAAATGGTAGATCATTTTATGACTAGGTTTTTGGGCATTGTAACCCAATTTGAAACCTACAGAAAACCTATGGAATAAAATTTCGTTGTTCATAGGATTCAAATATGTCTCACAAAGAAATTTGTTATGGTAGTGACTACCATAGAAGAAGAAAAAGATATGCCTTTGTTCATTGTATAAGCATTGTATGGATACCTTCTATGTCATTAGGCTAGACTCAAATCAGAAGAAGAGTCACCAACAAATGCTTTCAACACCCCAGATTCCCTCAACATAGGTCAAGGAAGAGGAGGGTGAGGTAGACAAAGAAGAGGCCGAGGGTCTCGTCATACAAAGGACATAACCATTTATGAAAATTCAGATCACTCAGATCACTCTCATAACTCTTAAGACTACAGGGGGAGAGGAAAGAGATACACCAATACATCCAATATTCAATGTAACTATTGTAAGAAGTATTTCCACTATGAATGAGAATGAGAAAAGAAGCAAGAAGACTAGAACAACAGTAGAGACAATGTATCTAAAGAAGAAGAAGGCTTGACAGATGTTATTTTCTTATCTTATGAAGTTACTGAAGAGCATTATTGTGCAAATATGTGTCTACTAGATAATAGTTGCAGAAAATATATGATAGGTAACAAGCCACTTTTCTCTAGTTTAGATTACTCTATTGTCACAAATTTCAAGCTAGGAGATGACTTTTTGGTTCTAGCAAAAGGAAAAGGTATTATTCCTGTATTTACAAAGAAAAATGAAAAGAAGTTTGTTCATAAGGTTTTATTTATACCACATTTGAATGTCAATTTGATTAGTATAGGTCAATTATTTCATAACCAATATGATATTCAATTTTATGATAAATATTGTGTTATTTATGATAAAACCCCTAGCAAGAGACTCATAGCCAAAGTTGAAATGACGAAGAACAAGATATTTCCTCACAGTCTTAGGAGTACCAACCATCCACAGTCTATAGTCCATATTGTTTCTAGTCTACATGAATCTTGGTTATAGAACTGGTCATTTTCCCTTCAAGAGTCTGTCTCCTGTACAAAAATTCCATGGTCAAGGGGTTACGTGATATACATGAACAACCCATCTCTTGTAAGGATTGTGTCATTGGGAAACATCAAGGGGATGAATTTCCAACTTCCATGTCTTGATTTAAAGAAATAATAGAGATAGTTCATGCAAACCTCTATGGACCCATTCAAACCCTAACCAGACGAGTTAGTTTTTATTTTCTAACATTTATTAATGATTTTAGTAGCAAAATATGGCTTTATTTCCTCAAGAACAAATCATAGACCTTCTCAAGAGTCAAAGAGTTTAAGGCCCTAACTAACAAGTAGTATGGAAATTTAATTAAAGTGCTCAAGTCAGATGGTGTAGGTGAATATGATTGACATGAGTTTACATATTTATGCAAGTAGCATACCATCAAAAGACAACTCACCACTAGATACAATACACAATAGAATGGTGTTGTTGAATGAAAGAATTGAACCATCATGAACATGGAATGTACCATGTTGTCATAGAATAATCTATTAGACTAGTGTTGGGTTGAAGTTGTTGCATGCTCAGTCTACTTGCTCAACAAATCACCCACGGTGAGTGTCAAGGACAATATTCCTGAACAAGCAATGAGTGGCACTAAGACTAGTGTTTCACATCTAAGAATTTTTGGTTTGGTTGACTTTTTCCATGTACCTGATAAAATTAGAAGAAAGTTGGATAAGAAGAGTGAGCAGTGTATTTCCGTTGGTTATAATGAACAATGCAAGGATTACAAGTTGTATATTAATCATGTCACCAAAAATATTGTGGTGAGTAGATATGTAAAATTCCTTGAAGACAAATGCTGGACTGATCCTTCAGACATACCACAACAAGAAATTTCAGATCTGTCATATCTACCTATTAGACTTCCAAGATTGGAAGTACAATACCAAGAAAAACAAGAGAAGATAGTCTATCTTAGAATGATAAAACCAAACATTTGAGAGAGTTATATGAGCATACTCTTGTTATTGACGAGAAACTTTAGTATGCTTTGTTTTCATGTCATCCAACATCTTGTGATGAAGAAGTAAATGATGCACAATGGGTACTAGCAATGAATGAAGAGATTGATGCTATTACAAAGAACCAGACTTGGGATCTTGTTCATATCCCTACAGACAAAACGAGTATTGGAGTCAAATGGGTTTATAAGACTACAATAAATGAAAAATGAGAATTTGAAAAACACAATGCAAGGTTGGTTACAAAGGATATGCACAACAATATGGTGTATATTATGATGAAACATGTGCTTTTCTAGCAAGGATGGATACCATCAGAGCTGTAGTTGCCATTGCAACACAAAATTAGTGGCATGTTTATCAAATGGATGTGAAATATTCCTTTCTAAATGGTATTCTTAAAGAAGAAGTTTATGTAGACCATCCACCTAGATATAGTGTCAAAGTTCATGAACACAACGTGTTTAAGCTAAAAAAATCCTTGTAAGGTATAAAACAAGCTCCATGATCTTGGTATAGTAGAATTGATTCATATTTCACCAACAATGTGTTTAGGAGAAGCAGTAATGAGCTTACTCTGTACGTAGAAACAAAGAAAGGTAAAATGTTGATTATATGTATTTATGTTGATGACATGATTTACACTGGTAATTTAATGCTTGAAGAATTTAGGGCAGTAATGAAAAACGAATTTGAAATGAATGATCTAGGATGGATTAAGTACTTCATTGGTCTGGAATTTACTTAAATTGATCAAAGTATTTTCAATTGTCAGCATAAGTATGCTACTGATATTTTGCAGATATTTGGAATGGATAAATGTAAACCAACAAAAATTCCATTGCTCTATGCACCAAGTTAACAAAAAATGATCATGGACCAGCAATAAATGCTACACTATATAAAAGAATGGTAGGAAATTTAATGTATTTAACTTCAACTATACCTGATTTGATATATGTTCTCAACCTTATTTCTAGATTTATGGAGTCTCCCACAGACTCTCACTAGAAAGTTGGAAAAATAATTAAGAGATATGTTGCAGTCACACTTGGATATGGCCTCTGGTATAGTCATACATAAGACAATATTCTCACACGATACACCGACAATGATTTTGTAGGAAATATTGATGATAGGAAAAGAAGATCTGGTTATGCTTTCCATTTGGGTGAAAATATGATCTCTTGGGAATCACAGAAACAACCAATTATCAGCATGTCTTTTGTAGAAGCAGAATATGTAGCAGCTATCACAACAACTTGCAATGCAGTTTGGCTAAGAATACTTTTAAAGGATACATAACACATTGTAAAGGATCCAACTTCTATTTTCTATGATAATAGTTGTGCAATATAGTTGTCCAAACATAATGTATTTCATATAAAAATAAAACACATTGACACTCGCTATCATTTCATTCATGAGTTAGTCAATGATGGACAAGTTCCTTTAGATTTTTGTGGCTCTGTGGAGAAATTGGTTGATATGTTCACGAAACCAATGGGAACAAATGCATTTGAATATCAAAGAGAGAAATTAGGCATTGATAGTGATAAAGATGTTCTAACATTTAAGATTAAGGGGGTGTGTTAAATAATGCAATCTCCCTCGTCAAGTGCAACATTAATTAGTTTGTTAGTTGAGTAGTTGATTTGGTCATCTTATCTTGATTATTAACCCATAGTATTTTGTTCCCCATAGTATTGGCCCATGGTATTGTTGTTATGTAATCTTATATATGTTGCTGCTTAATAATGAGAAGGAAATCAACATGTTCATTGTGTGTTCCTTCATCTTCTGCTTTAATCTTTAATAACACCTGCCAGGCTATTGACCATCTAAGAACTTTTGAAACCAAGGTGGCATGTTTGCATGAAGATGATCTCCAATGGATCTTTCATTTGGGATGTTTTGTGCAATAGATGCTCAAGGTTTATGGTGATGGCGTTCCACTTGTTGAAAAAATGGTATGAAGGAAATTTGAATTGTCAAATTTTTGTGATGATCTATGCAGGAAGAGCTGTCAACTAGTCTCAAAGCCGGCACCACTTACTGAGTTCTTAGCATAGAGAACTAACAAGGTCATTGACAACACAAAATATATTTATAAGTGGCATTTCCTATCCTTAATCTCTGCAATCTGAGCACTGGTTGTTGGATTGAGCATCTGCTTGTATTTAGATCAGCAAAAGTCCTATATTTGGAAATGGATGAATTTGATTCAGAGATTTGAATTGTTGAGTTCGAGCATGGGGATCTAGCATTCATCACTCTATTGGAGATAAGAGATTCCACTAAGAGTTTTACAACATCGAACGAGGTCGACAAAGGAAATGTCAACAGTATTTACTGAGACACGCTGCGGAAGGGATCGTAGAGGGAAATCAAAGATTTGTATGTGTCGAATCTGATTATATCATAGATTTTAAATCAATTTATAACCAAATAGTTAGAATAGTCAGTATTGTTGGATATTTTTTTCTTTCTTCCACCATCCAGTTTTCAATTTTGAATAGCTTAATAAATGGAAACCTTAAAATACCAACAATTTTAATGAAAGTTAAAATCATAAAATCATTTCATATGATTTAATTATAATTAATTTAGGTACTTAGATTTTTTGATTTGATTGAATAGTGGAGTATTAAGAAGTATTTATACATTATAATTGTGTTTTTTTATTTTATTACTAGCATAAATTCATCTTAAAAAAGGATTTATCAAAGAGATCAAATCTCTAGAACTGCAAACCTCATTTTTAAAGTAGAAATGTTGAGGAAATGCAAACTAAATGTTTATGGTTTTTAAATCTAAATTGAGGAAACATGTTCTTTTTTATAGTAGAATGAGCCTCTTCCAAAGCAAAAAGTAACATATTATTAATTTATATGTAAGTTGACAATCGAAAAAAAATTGAAGTGTAATATTTTTTTAACAAATAGTTTATTTATTTTTTAATTAAAGTTAAAAATATTTACTTAAATCTATCTATTTTCTTTTCTTAAAAAAAAGTATACACTATTATTATTATTCATATAAAATCAAAATTATAATATTTTTTTATATCAATATTTCAATATAACCTTTCATCAAGCTTACCACTAAGTTTAATAATACAGAATTAAATAAATACCCACCATTAATCAAATCAATGAAATCGATGAATAAAAGAAAATGAAAACATCAAACCTTAAAACTTCTAAATAGTTTTATCAAAAATTAAAACTTCTAAATGAAAACATCAAATTTTAAAACTTCTAAATTGTTGTCTCGATTTCGATAAAATATTTACTTCGATTGGGTTTGTTGAGGTAAGGGAATTATTTGTTTGGTAGATTAATCTAATCATATGACGAAAGGCGGTTGACCTTAACGGCTCCGCGGGGTGTTTTCCTTGGCAGTCTATCTCTGAACGTAACCTTATTTTCTCTCTAATAATGGTCTAGCCTCATTGTAGGCAAATAATATTTATCATGCTATAAAGCATTTAATGCAGTTGCAGCAGGTTTGATGGCTGTAAGATTTTGAGATGCTCGAGATTCAACCATCATCAAACATGCCGCAACTGCATTAAATGCTCTACAGCATGCTAAATATTTTTTACCACATTATAGGATGTTTGTAATACATCTTTAAAAGTAATCTTGCTTTCTTTACAGTGTATTGAATATCCCTAATGTTGACAAATGCAACAACAAGAGAAACCAAATATCGCTAGTATTGACAAATGCAACAACAAGAGAAACCAAAAGAAGAGAAGAGTTTTGGAGATTGAACGTAAACCTAAAACAGATCCTCGTAGAAGCATAGTCCCTGCTTTAGTTCAAGATGTGGATAGCGTTGACAAATACATAAATGAAACAAAATGGAATTTGGGTATTAAATACAATAATGAAATGAAATGGTTGTTGGGTAATTGTTATAAGTTTTTGACTTTTCTTATCATTTTTCTCAACACAATTTCATCAGTTTTGCTGAAATTCCAGCCGTGCCGATAAAACGGACAAGTATTTAACAAAAAATGGGGCTAGCATTGACAAACTCAAAAATGAAAAAACAAAATGTTCCAATTTAAGAGACTGAACTTGTGTAGGAAATATAACCTAAATAAAGAAGGAGAAGGAAAAAGAGGAGAATAAAGAATAATCCAATTATCGATGAGAAGGAAAGGGAAGGGGAGATATTTTGAAACACCACTATAATAGAGCCACTCATGTCTCTACTAGACATTGCCCTATGTCGGTTTGTTTTCTTTTGTAATTGACACTGTTTTCATTCTTGTCGTAGCTTTCGTTACTGATTTTTGAACAACAGAGGAACAAAACTTTGCAATAGTTCTTTACCCTACCACAAAAGTATGTTTCAAATCACACGAATTACAATAATTTTTACATAAAAATCAGCAATAATTTTTGTAGTAATTTTTTTTTGGGTATCAATGACTAAAGTGTGGTAATGGGCAGCTATGTTAACATCTAGGATAAACTCGGAAATGTTATGACAAACTAGAAATAAGAACGACAAAACAATGTTTGGCATATCAGAGAAAAATGACAAAATAAAAAGTGAGAGTTGGAGGATCTCTTCTCAGAGGACTTGTGTTTTTAATGAATTCAAAAGGGAGAGATAGGGTTAACTTCTTTATTATTCCCTTTTAATGGTTTTTTTTATAAGTTCAACATAGGATTAAGTTTTTAATGAAAGTTGTCGCCAATAATCCACATTTTGTTGGTGTGATTATCCAAGGAATGTCTTTAAATCAGTGTTCCAACTTATGGGTATGCTGGTCATTTTAATTTGTTTAGGAATTTCACCTTTCGGAAAGCCTCAATAAACCCTAAAATACACTTTATTTGTCTGAGTTTTAATGTCTTACATATCTTAAAAATTATCGTATAATGTCATGCTATAGGACTTCCATGTCTTCTAGTAGAATGGATCAGTAATGGAAACATTTAGTAAAGTTATGTAGTTTTGTGAGTTATAGTATGTTCATCTCAAATTCTAGGCATACTCCAGCTTTCAATTAGCAGCAATTAGCTCTATTGTGGCCCTTGAAAATCACTAAGAGGAATCTTTGGGTAAATCTAGGCACATTGTGAGTTTGTGGCAGGAAACATAAATAAAACCCGTTTATTCCAAATATGGGCAGCAAACAACTTAATTCTTGTAGCAGCACTCCATGCTGGGTTGTTTCCTAGCATTTATGGGCATTCTAGATAGTTATGGGTATGTTTTAACGATGTCTCAATACTCCCAACAATAGTAAGATCGATCGTAGGTATAATATAAGAACAACAATAATGATCTTAATTTCTCAAGTTCCTAAAACTAAGCTATCATGATCAATTTCTCCACTTTTGGAACACTCAAATCCTAGGACTTAATGTACATCTTTGTCACCTTTCCATACTCACATAATTGATAATATTTGGTCTCTGTTCCAATTATAATGAAGTACAAAAGGGTGGAGCCATTGAACTTGAAAGTAACAATGTGGAAAATGCACAAGAAACAGTAGGGCTATCTGTCAACAAGTAACAACCACACTCTCATCAAGCTATAGAGGAACAAGGTCACGACACATATCTAATTCTAGATACGGATGGAGTAACTTAAGTTGTTGAGACCCTTGACATTATGAATGTAACACATATAATGGATTTTCAAGATCTAAAAGAACCAAAAAGATGAAGCCTTGATAAACAGGAAACAATCACATTCCCATCACCAGTTGATCAAACAAGAGATCACACAGAAATCTAGTTATTGTTCCAGTAACAAAAGTTGATTGTTATTTTTCTTTCTATACCGCTATTCTCTCTTGCAATATTTTACTTGAATTATTTTACTATCATGCTTTTAATTAATCAGTGACCAATAAGAATAGAAGAGCATTTGACATAGGGAAGACCCTCTGCCATGGTTTCTTCTTAGTTGTCCTTGCTATGGTTTATTCTTCTTGTTTGGATATGTGTTATCATGGGATGAGAAATGGTTGTACTTTAAATTTAAAAGTAATGTTTTCCAATTTTGAATTTAATGTCATTGACAAAGAGAAGTGAAAGATGCAATGATTGATTTCCATTTATATGACATATAGTTTTGGAAAGTAATGTTTTTCAAGGCTACTTGAATCATGACAAAGGTTAGAGTGTTAAATTATCATTTATATTTAAGTGGGGTTTTGTGGTGGTCTTGTGAGAAATTAACCAACATCTTGATATTATTTGCATTATGCAACAATGGAGACATTTGGATAAACTACATGTATTTCTTTAGAGTTTGAGTCTTACCATCACTTTTCTTGGCATGCATGTGAAGTGTTGTATATATTTGCAGCACTACATTACAGATTCATAACATGGATGGAAAATTCAACATTGATTTATGTGTCAAGTTCTTGTAGTTTTGAATACTAGTTACCTAGTGGAAGAATATAGATCAAAAGGAAAGGGAGACAAATAGAAAGTTGTCTTGCTTGTTACCTTCCAAAAACAAGAATTTTTTTAACACACCTATATTGCATAATTTTCCATACCATCTCGTTGTTATTCCACTTGAAAACTACAACATAGATGTTTGACAACAACACATAAGGAGCATAATTTTGGGGGCTTAGCTCCAAAATCTATTCTTCCACAAGTTCTCCTAGATCTAGGTTGTTAGGTAGTCTACAGGTATAAAGAAAACATGTCCACACCTTAGTAGTAGAATTCATTTTCATTCTATTGATAAAATATTATTCCTCATCAAAATTCTCACGATCATCAAGAAGATCAATGATGCAACCATAGTGATCCATTGTAGGTATTACTTGATAGTATTAGTTAATTCAATCAAAGTATTATCAGCACTCATCTACTACACCTAAATGGAATCATGTTTTTTTGAGTGTTTAAGATGACTGCTATAGGCTTGTAATAGCCACACAGTTCAGAATTACATTGATATTTCAAACGTAGGATATCCACGGAAGAGTTCCCACTTTATTTGTTCACTATTGTAGATAGCAGTGCACAAACAATTCCATTTTACTAAAACCTCCCCCTTCATGTGACCGCTAATTGCTGAAATAAAATGTTGAAGATGACAATTCACTACATAGAATTTCTTTTATGCTCAGAGAGTGGTATACATTCACAAATAATGAGCAGAATACCGAGGAAAAACCTAGCATTGTAATTTGTAGTTGTTCTTTATTACTGTTATTACTTCCCTATTTTGTGTACATTGATTGTTACAGTTTAAGATGGAAAAAATGGTTAAATATGAATAGTAAATTTCTAAAGTCCAATCTTCTCACATGAAGAGGCTATACATATTATGTGATGACTCAGATGGGTTAGATGTTGTGCTATGTTTTTAACAAGAATCTGCAATATTCTTCAACTTGGCTTTCCTAGTTGCATATTGATTATAGTTTGAAGGAGAGAACAAAACAAAAGAGTTAAGCAAGTTTAAGATGCAAAAAATGATTAAATATGAATTGTAAATTTTTAAATAGTTAATTTGGAAAAAATCATGTAATATGTATAGCCTCTTCATGAGAGAATATTTTCTTATAGGATGATCCTCGATAATTAGGAAATAATTATTATGTCGAAGGGATATGACATAATGAAGTTTAGGGAGATCATAACTATTTGTTTTCCTCAACTACATTAAGAGGAATACCATCTATGTGCATATAGTATAATAATTGTGGTACCACACTACTTATCATCAATGTAATTGAAATTATTGCAGTGGACACTGGCTCCTTGAATGGATCTTTGTACCTCCATCAACATCATGTTGGTTTTACTGCTTACATAACTGTAATAGTATATTGGTAAGGAAGAGTTTGTTGCATAGAAGTATCACACTCAACACAAGGAGATTGTAAATCCATGCCAAGTTTATTGGATTTTATAAATCCAAACAAAGACAACTTCAACTTGGTACAAGCTTTGAGAAACTTAGGGTAACAATTGGCCTTGGTAAAACAGTTTATCTACAGCAGGAGTAGTTGAATGATTTGGGTAAGGGGGATTTGAGATATAACTCAATATCATTTGTGAGATGTTTTTTTTATATATTGAAAACTCTTGGGTCAAATTCCAATATATTTATAGCTGTAGATTTTTCCAGCAATATTTCTTATGGAGAATCATATATATCTTGTTTTTTACTCTTAGCTAAATATTATGCTGCTGGTCCCTCTTTTGAAGAATCAAATGAAGATTGGTTATTAAGTAGTTACTGCTTAATTACAATTGCATCACCACCTTCTGCTTCTTCTTTTAACACATCTTTGAATGGATTGAAAGGAATACTATTTGATATGATGCTATTAAATGATGTGCTATTATCTATTTTATTTTTTCAAGGAGTACACATGTTGATAATTTTAAGTGCACCATACATGGACACACCCAAGATGATGTCTCATAGTAGATCATGTTGTGTGAATGATATTGATCTTTGATAGAAATTATGTGGCTATCATTTTAGTTTTTGTTTGTAGTTTGAATAGCTTGTGTTTGCATTTTTATGTTTTAGAGCCGTATTATTCCCTACTACAAGAAATACTTAGGATTGAGTTGTACTCAAGTTAAGTGATCTTCTCCTTAGTTCAATACATACATGTGAAAATCAGACTACATGCTCGCAAGGTTTGCTACATATAGCAGGCCTTTAACAAGTTCAATATATTATGATCATTGATCAAGGTAACTAAACAACTAATTTTGATGTTTCCATATTTCGATAAAGTATTTCAAGTGGACTGTGATATAAGTCATTTAGTGATTGGATAAATTGTGACCAAAGAGGGAAGCCCGATTGCATTATTCCACAAGATGGTGAATAATGCTAAGAAGAATTATTCTCTTTATGATCAATTTTCTTATTTATTGTACACGCCTTGAAGAAATGAGGACATCAGTTGTTACAGAAGGATTTTTTCTTATTTACTGATCATAAGGCGTTGGAGTACATCAACAGTCAAGGTAAATTAAAAAAAAACATTCCAAATGGGTATATTCTTTGCAAAGTTACTCTTTTATTTTGAAACACATGTTTGGAATGTTGAATATGTTTCTAGATTCATTAATCCCAAGAATAATGTGATTGAAAAATTTGTAAGTTGAAGTTGTTAGCTTGGAAAGTATGAAAGATCTGTATACATAACACACCAATTTTCAGAGGCTTTGAAAGCATGAAACATGCCTTGGCGCATTGATAGAACAATGTATTTGGATTTTTACATGCAAGAAGGATTCTTGTTTAAGAAACAAAATATGTGCATTCCATAGAGCTAACTATAGTTGAATCTTGTAATAGAATTGAAAAGAGGAGCTTTGAGTGGACATTTTGGCATTTATAATATTATAAGACCACAAAGTTAGTGAAGTAAAGAAACTTCAGTGTCCTAGCATCAACATGGAAGTTAATAATTTTGTTGAGTGATTTAGTTGCCAACTAACAAAAGGAAATAGTCAAAACACATGGATATATACAACACTACCAGTACTCGAGAAGTCATGGGAATATATAAGTATGGACTTCATTTTAGGACTTCCTAGGATATAGAGAGGTCATGTTGTTGTAATGGTTGTAGTGGAAAGGTTTTAAAAAATGGTGCATTTCATACCTTGCAAGAACAATGACGCTACTAAAGTGGTGTTTTGTTTTTCCAAGAGATGGTGAAGCTACATGGACTTCCACAAAGTACCATTTGTAATAGAGATAGGATATATCTTAGACATTTTTGAAGGAAAATTTTGAATAATATGGGTTCCATGTTCATATAGTTCTATTCATATATATCATCCAAAAATTTGGACAAACTAAGGTGGTTTACCAATGTCTTTGGAATTTTCTTACAAGTTTGATTGGAGAAAAGCTAGGAAACTATGATTTAGTCCTAGTCCACGATGAATTCACTTACAACGATTCAATTAGTATACCTATGGGAAGGAGGAAATTTCATATTTTTTTTGGTAGGTAACCAAGGGGACTTGTTATTTGGTTAACTTATGGAGGACAAAAGGAGTGCTAATATCTATGGAATATAGAAAATGCAAGCATATCAATAGGAAATTATAGTAAAGAAATGATGGATATAAGAAAGAAGCATATCTGTGAAGAAGAAAAAATGTTTTTGAACAAGGATAGATGGTGAGGGTACATTTAAGGAAATAAATATTCCCTAGGGGTACCTATATTAACTCAATTAAAAGAAAATTGGACCATGGCATGTCTTGAGAAGGATTTATGATAATCATCATACAAGTTAGAGTTGCCAAAGGATTTTGAAATTTCCACAATATTCAATGTGTTCAACTTGTAATATTTTCAAGAGCGAGAAGGGAATGATGAAAAAGGTAACCTAGTTAAATCGAATAAGTGGATACCTATCAAACCAACTGAATAATTAGAGATGAAGGGGCTTAGCAAGAGGAATCATAATAAAAAACATTACAAATATCTAGTTAAGTGGAGATAAACACATCTGGAATATGCATCATGGGTTTTTGAAGATGACCTAGCACACCTACAATGGTCTTCCTCTATAGAATCTATAGTTGGATCGACATGAGATGAACTTCATGTTTTTCTTACAGAGGATGTCTAATGCAGGAGTACCATTAGCCTTAGGCTATCTACATAACCCAAAAATACATTTCAGTTTCAAACAATAAATTGGAAGTCGAAATACGTGCTACAAGTCCCATTACTACGAAACCAATGCTACAACTAAATGTGCACTAGAATTTGGTTAAAGTGTTGCATATGATGAATTACATAGCTCTATGAATCTAGGTAGACTACGTAGAATTGGATTGACCATTCATAGAGGGGATCAAATAGATTGAAATGAAAGGAGAAGTGGAATGGTCATTTTTTTCCCTAAAGTCTTCTACCTAGACTACGGGGTCAGCAGTGTTCAGGCACCTCAAATAAAAGATTGTTTTTATAGGTTTTGTTTGGATAACAATGCAAATCAAAAGTGTAGGGATAACAAGGCAGAAGACAATGTCTGAAAACTTCAGCAATACAAATGTAAAAGACAAGAGTATTGAAATAATGAATGACAAGCATGAGGTATAGGAGATAAGATTTAACATATATATGACTGCAAACAACAAACACATAGTTCAAATTTGTAGCACATATATAAGAATACTTGTCTTTGAAAATACTTTCCAAATATCAGTAAGTATTTAATATTTACATTCATACATGAAATGAAATATAGAAAACATCTACACAACATTCACAACATGAAGAGTTCAAACTGAACTAAAGAATATAGAAACAATTTAGATCGAAGGCCTAGCTCCATATAATATACTAAAAGTCATTCAAAATCCAAAATAAGTTCTTACAGAAGTAAACATGAATGTATGCACAGTCTCCCAGGACCAACTCCCATGTGTGTCTCCTGTTTCTCAAAAATATTACACAATATATAGAACAGAAACAAAAGATAGGATCCATAGTTTGTTTAATAGATCCACTATTTAAGGCTAAGTTTTTCTAATTATAGACACAACATCACAACATGAAGAGTTCAAACTAAACTGAAGAATATAAAAATGGTTTAGATTAAATCCCTAGCTCCATATAATATATTAAAAGTCATTTAAAATGGAAAAAAACTTCTTACAGAACTAAACATGAATGTCTGCACAGTCTCCTAGGACCAACTGCCATGTGTGTCTCTTGTTTCTCAAAAATATTCCAAAATATATAGAACATAAACTAAAGATAGGATCCAAATTTTCTTTAACATATCCACTATTTAAGGCTATTTTTTTCTAATTATAGACAAAATATAAATAAAAAAGGAAACCTATTTTATGACATGTGTCAAGTGAGGATCACTTCACATCCTTCTTACTGCTTCAAGTAATGTGGCTAGTCCATCTAGAGCACATGAATTTTCTTGCAACCTCATGATGTCCTTCTTCATGCCATGCAGCTTTACTGTCAGCTCCTTTTTGTCCTTCATTAATTGATCTTTTTCTTCCTGCACCAATTGCCTCCTTTTCACTGCTTCCTCTGAAACTTGAATCAGCTCAACAAAATTCTGATTTACTTCTTGTAAATCTTCCTTCAGCATTATATTTGCTTTGACCAATTCATCATTGATCTGATTTAAATGTTCATTTGTATTCTAAGCTTCTTAATTTCTCTGTATTCTTTACCCTGTTTCAATTCTATCATACTACCTCCTATATCTTCATCTGTAACCTTCCCCTTGTTATTGAAACCTTTTCCTTTTCTTGCTCTGTGAGAACCTACTCATTACATTTTGCTTCTCTTTCTGGTGTTTTACCAACCTTAGCTTCAGGAAGTTTTGATGGATTATTATCTTCTATGTCATTGGAGTTATAAGTGCAACTTTTAGGGCCCAGATCTGGAATTTGTCTTAAACGTTGATTAATGTTATCAAAGACTTGATGCAGGGATAATTCTAACTCCTTAGATCTATTACTTTCCTCATCATCACTAGAGATGTCTTGAACACTTATCACCTGTTTTTTATAAAACCTAGAGTTTAATAATTCTTTCATATTCATCTGGAGTTTGTTCACGGGTCTGGTTTTAGGTCCAAGAGGTTTAAATGCAAACTCTGTCTGCTTTGAAATTTTTTTAGTATGAATCAGTCCCTGTTTGACTATTTTCATTTCAGAACCTAAAACAGGACTATCATTTTTTATACAGTCAATTTCTTCTTCGGGTAACTATGCCGAAGTTATCTCCTCAATTATCGGTGTGTTATCAACATAACCTAAATTTGAATTTTCATTGTTATCCTATCCATGTTCTTTTTCTAGTAGATGTGTCGAGGTTATCTCTTTAGGATCTATTTGTTCATAACAATCTTCAGACAAAGGTTTTGTTTCAGTACTGTCATATTTTTTTACAACCCTCTTCCTCTTTCTTTTCTCTACACCTTTAAGATTAACTTTAAAACCCCCCAGAAGAGAAATGGGACCATGACCTTTCTAGTTTTCCTAACTCCTGAGTAATAAAAAGCTTAATTAATCCATGGTGGAACATATTAATACTAGAGGAGCTAGGATGGTTTCGAACCCTAACATACATTTTTTCCAGACTTTTCAATAAATAAAAATGAATTTTGAGTTTGTTTGCACCTATTACATGCTATAGAAATCTCATGTGATAATGATACATAGTGCCAAAATGTCCCTCACAAGTGACATACCTTTGGATAATTTGCAATACATCTTGCCATTCTTCGAAAATAAAACTCCTTTGGATGCCGTGGCTCCAATCTGTATTTTTATGAGCAGGTAATAGGTATTGTCTATAGTCTTCATTGATGGTTTCCCTTTTATACCACCTTTCCCCTTCTAGAAGAACACCAATAGCATGCGAGATGGACTTCTCTATGACTTTCAAATTTATACCCCCAACTTAAACCCTAGATCCATCATAACTCTGACAGAATGCTTTAGTAACCCTGATACGATGTTTTGCAATCCTTTCAAACATATAATACCAACCAATATTCTTTACTATTTTGAGGGCTAAAGGAAATTTTTGCATCCATTCTACATTGGAGGGTTTTTTTCTCAAAAAATGACGAATCGGTTGAATTTTCCTGTCCACGCTCATTGCTGGATTGTGAACTATAGATGGAACACTAGAACAAGATCTCTGAGAAGTATGAAAGAACCCTCGCTTCTGTAAAAGCTGTAAAACCATGGTTTCTGGACTCTCCTTTTTCAATGTACAGAATGTAATGGAAAATCATGAAGGGAGATGGTTTAGTCCAGTGTTTAAACCCAATACTATCAACAACAGATGAAATTTTTTTGTAATGAGGACATAGCTTGAAGTTCTCTAGTATCATCATGAAAACATGCAAAACATCTTGTCCTTGTTGAGATGGAAGCATACCATACATCTCGAGTCTTTGTCATGTGCTTTCAGCTCAATTAATAACCATAAAGAATATTTCAAAACCATAGAACAATTATGAATGAACTCAGCATACTATAGAAGCATAATCTAAGAACTAAAATCTTATAAATACCTAGCATATTAAAAAATCAAATCAAACCCAAAACTTTAGGATAAAAGGAAATAAGATAAAAAATCAAGGCTTAAAATATTTTTAAGGTACAAAACTATCGTATCAAGCAGGGCAAGAGACCTATGTCAAACACTGGCTCCCACTGGGGGATGAAATTTCCCTGAAATAAGGCAGTAAGTTCTAGTGCCTTATTTCTGGTAATCAACATGTTGATCCATTGGGTTATGGAGTCATTTATCAAATCTCTGAAAATTTCTCAAACTCTGAAATAACAAAATACTGTTGCACACTGAAAAGAATCTATAGGATCATATGTTGAGATTATTCTCCTTCCTACTTCTAATCAGTAGAAACAAACTAATCATACTTCCAGTGAAGCCATGATAGCGTCCAAGAGACTGTAACAAATTCTTGCATGTAGAGACAAATCAAAGTATACTTTAACACTTGTAGTGGAAATTTGATTTGCAACACATACTTACAACTATGTTCTTCTTGGATTCCGAATTCCAGAGAGATGACACTTTCTGAAAACCCTGACTTCATGTAAATGACCATTGGGTCCTCCCAATTGTGCTGCATTTCAAACTGATCCAAAAAATGACATTGTTCCTCTACTCCAAAATGATATTTCATTTGTTCTACTAGAAATAGAGAATGAATATTTTCCATGCATTGGAAATCAAAGGCATCAAATTTATCCTAAATTTTCTCACAAGTTCCTTCAACAGTATCAATAACAATGTCATTCTAAAAGTTAACAAGATGATATTCCTCTTCCATGCTGCCACTAGATGTATAGTTGTATTATACTGGCTCATATTGTTCATGAATAATGAAATGAATTCCTTTACAGATATGCTGATTAGATTCAGGTACATCAAACCCATTTGGATCTTGGTTTTTTAAATCATCACCATATTCATAAAAAAATTGGAGCAGCCTGATAATAATCCAATAATGATGCTAAAGGTTCACATTTTTCTTCATTTAATAAATCTTGAAAAGTATTTTGTGACATCATATCATCACTAAAACAACTAAAGTTAGTTGAACCAAATGGTTCTACAATAATTCCTTCAGTACAAGGCTGATTTTCAATGTTTTCTTCAATAGAGGATTGAGCTTCACAATGAGATATTTCTTCATGAATTTCTTCAGCAAGGCTATGCTAATAAAGATGTCTTGAATCTTGAAAACTGTTAAATGTCTCATGGACTTCTTTTTCTCGAAATACTTCTTCTTGAATTTCTCTAGTAAAACTATTTTGATCACTATTAATAAGAGATTTCTTGATCTTAAATTGCTCACAACAATCCTCTAACAGGAGATCAGCAGCATAAATCCTCTTGCAATAAACATAAAAGGCATCATGAAAACATTTTATTGATGAAATACTAGAGATAGGAAGATATCGGTACCACTGTCTCGCATTTCCTTCCAAATAATACATAAACATTTTCAACAATACATACTCACGAGGAATATCAAGCTGGTCCATGTATTGATGAAACTCAATCAAGTGTTGTGCCGAATGATCATGGCCATCTCCTCTAAATATTGGAAGGAAGTCACCCCATTCATCCATAGTAGGCACATTATTTGGAAAATTCAGAACAACTGAAAAATTAAAAGGTGCAACTCTTGCAACCACAATGGCTTCCATGGATTTTGAGATGTTAAATCGGTGGAGTCGCCAACATATCCTTCCTCTATGAAGTCATTGGTGAAAAAACTATAGTCTAAAGCGTCCAACCAGCCCCTATTCACCATCAAATACTGGATCTAATCATTATCAAACAAAGGAACAATATGTGCTTCCTCCCCAGTATGGTCGCCAAAAGATGTTTTGCCTAAAGTATGCTACCTAGACTGTGGGGTCATGTTGATGTATTTGTAAATTCAGAATGTATTCATGTGTATTTCTTATGTATTGTAACCCGATGTTTATTCCAGGATGTATTTGAGTCATGTCATGCCCCGATGTTCCGATCGGAAAGTTTCTATAATGTAAAAGTCATGTCAAGTCATTGTGGGTAACCCTCCTATTGGTCAAGGGTTAAAGTCCCTAGAGTTGTGGGGCCCTAGGGTTATTAGAATATCCTAGTGAAGTCGACCCTAGGTGAGTAATTGTAAGTTAGGGCAACAGTCTCCACCATCTAAGTCAAGGTTAACCCTCCTTGTTGAGCAGAGGGAAAAGTCCCGACAAGTTGTGGAGCACTAGGGTTATTAGACACTCCAAGAGATGTCGGCTCTAGTAAGTAATTGTTAAGTGAGGCCGACATGTTAAAGTGCACTTCAAGTGAATGAAAGAATATAAATAGAGAGTGAGTCTCTCTATTTATCACATTCACAACACTTACACTCACTCATTGGGGCGCATGAGTGAGAGAGGAGAATCTCTCTTAGTGTGTGAGAGAGAGACAGAAGATATGGAGATCATCTTACTATTTTGGGATTTTCTATTTTTGTGCTGATTCTATCTCTAAGAAAGTTTCAAGGTTTTCTCCTTTATGGTTTCCCTAAGGAAAATTCTTTGTGTCTCTTGTCTCTTGTGTTTGATTGATGTGCATGTTATTCTCTTACTTAAAGATCCTAAGATCATAATGTTAGCTTGAATGATAAAAATATAACATGGTATCAGAGCTAACCTGAGAAGAAGACATTGTGCAGCTAAAAAAGCTATGGATTGTTACTTTTTGGATCTCTCTCCGCAATCAATCAGCAAAAGTATCCTAGGATGACTCTCCATTCAAGGGTGCATCTTTTTGTTGAAGTGGAATTCGATTTCGAGCATTTTCAGTTTTCGATGCGGAAATTAGGGATTTCTACAGAAGAGGAATTTTTGAGTGAGCCGAGCATAGGATTGTTCTCCTCATCAAAATCAAATTTTAGAGACTTGGATCAAGAAATTTGGTTGGATGAAACTCTGGGAAAGTCAAACCCTAGTTTGAACCCGAGCTAGAAAAACCCTAAATACTAAAACTACTAAGTTTTTGTACATTTTCTATATCCTGAGATTGACGAAGGATCAGGAGATGAAAATTGTAGGGGATGAAGATAAAATCTTGATGAACAATGTATCCAAAATTCTGCCTTCGATTCGCTATATTATGGGAGATATGATCCCTCCACGTTAGGGTTCCATCCTCTTCCAGAATTCGTCCCTAAACAGGACACCTTGGGATAATTGCAACACCTTGGATACAGAGGTCCAAATGGAATTCCTGAAGTTGTTCTAGAAAGGGAACAGACTGTACTTTATTTGGTCCGAATTTCACACACAGAATATGAACCAGTGATACATGGAAATCCGTACAACTTCGTTGTTCTAAATAGTCGTGTAACAGGTTACCTTGGGAAAACGATCATAAATCCCAATTGGTAAAACCAATCCTAATGAAACCTATGGTTTTATATTAGGGCCATACGAGGTTACCTCAATACGAAATATCAGACACAAACGAGCAGTAATTATAGAGATTCCCCCAAAATAGTAACAAGCATTTCTGTAGAAGAAATTTGAAAACTAGGGCTTCCTATTCTCGGAGCTTCCCTCCATTGTTTTCAGAAAAGGAGTACATTGGACATATCCATTTGAAGAGATATATCTTTCTATCCAATTATATCTAAAAGAATCCAAGTTTTGGAAATTATGGTTTCTCTGAAAAACCCTAGATCATCTAGCTCCAGAACTGGGACGAACCCCTCAAATAGGTAAGATCTAATCTTTTACTATTTTCATTTGAGGTTCTCATTTCAAAGTGATCTATCATATTAGCTTGATGATAATATTTTTTAAGTTGACAACTTCCAAGGATGGAAGTATATGATCTCCCTGAAGAAATGAATTGGACACCTACATGAGTAGAGAGGTTCCAGTTCTAGTGGGAGATGAGGCTCAAAGCCTTAAACAAGAAGAACTTGGTCAAGGCCAAGAAGATCATTGTTGATTCAATCATGGATAAACTTGTACCACAAGTGTCTTTCCTAAAGACACCAATGATGGTTTATTCCTTAACCAAGCTATCTAAATGGAAGAACATAAATCAGAATAAGGATTTGAGAAAATAGTTGAAGAATGTGAAGACCGAGAATGCAGAACAACTTGAAGGGGCAGAAGAAGAAATGGAGAATGCAGAAGTAGTGATAGCCATCTTGAATGGCCTCCCAGGATCATGGATTCATTCATTCAATGAATGTGTACCAGAAGGAAGTGATTACTTCCAACAGACTCTAGGAAGAAGAAGAAGCTTGGCTCACATCAAGAGAAGATACGATGGGAGCAACTCAATATCAAGCTCTCACCATCGAAAGAAGATCCCTCAAGCAATGAGGAATATGAAGGACTCAACTCTTGAAGAACCTCTTATCCATCCTAGCATTTGGATAAGAAACGATGCTATTATGAATGAAGAAGACGATGAAGTTGAAGGATCAAGAAGGAGTCTACCTATGAAACAAATAAAGATAAGTATTCAATTGTCATTTCATGATATTGTTTTGTTATGCATTTGTTTCTATTCAATTGATGTATTATGCATAATAGGATGTTTGTATTTACGACAGTATACTACTAATATCCATGTGATGGGTAAGTAGCTCATGGTGCTATACAACTCCCCATTGCTACTTATCTAGAATGAAACCCCTTTGTTGATATATTGGATTAGTGCACAATCTCAATGTTGTCCTGGTAGAGATGGAAGGCATCTAGAAAGTTTCCATGAGATATGGATGAATGTTGTATTGGCTAAAGTAGTTGCATGATCATATATTTATGCATAAGAATTTTCCATTATGAATATACCTTATGAAATGTTTCTAACCATACAAATGCATTTGACTTGTAGGAAATCTCACATACATAAATGCCTACAAGCAAAGAAGGATGAGACTTGTTCCGAAGAGCAAGTGATGATAGTTCAAGATGAAGAATAATATGATGAATGCAGCGACATCATTGATGCAGAACCTTCCACCTATGAAGAAGTAGACATGAAGAAATGGAAGACTAGTTCAAGAAAAATGATGTCTAGGATATAGTATCGATACGTGAAGGGCATTTCGTAGTTCCATCATGCAGTAGATGGAAACATCGTACAAAGAAAGATTCATAGCATGAGGCTTTTCACGAAAATAAGGCATAAACTACAAAGAGACATTTGCATCCAGGTTGATGAATATATTAACCTTTGCTACAAGGTTGAAGACGAAAGTCTATACACTATATGGATACATAGAATATTAGTAGCATAGGAAGCTACTTGTCACTCCAGTATAGAATGCTTCATTGCATAGAGTACAGAAGATAGAGAGAGTATGATGCTCTGCTTCAGAGGGAGTACAGAAGATCTTGTTGTTCGGCATGGTATGACAGGATGGATAGATTACAGATGACTCTAGGATTTATTGAGAGTAAAGTGGATTCCAACCTTTGCTTCAAGGTTGAAGGCGGAAGACCAATAATTCTCCTGTTATGTGTCGATGCACTATTTCCTAGGCATGGAGGTGTGGAAAAAGGAATTATGTAGTAGAGATCCTAAAAAGGTTCAAGATGATGGATTGCATGAACACACCTATGGCATCGAACTTGAAGCTATTGAGTGTTACTTCATCAGAGACAATTGATGCTATGATGTATCGTCAAATGATTGGTTCCTTGATGAACCTGATGAATATGAGACCAAATATTTGCTTTGATGTGAACACATTGAGGCATGTTATCCTGATGGTTGCAAAGCATGCAGTAAGGTACCTGAAGGGTACAGTTGATTATGGGCTCAAGTATGAGGTGAATCAAAAGATTATGTGGATTCGTATTGAGCAGGAAATGCCGTTGATAGGAAGAGTACTTCAGGATGTTGCTTCAGTATGGGATCAGATGTGATCTCTTGGTTTATCATGAAGCAATCCTGTGTGGCACTAAGTACAGCTGAAGCATAGTATGTCACAGCTTCTTCAGCTAGTTGTGAGGCAGTATGGCTGCAGAAGCTACTGTCTAATATATTTGATCTCCAGTTGGATGCTACTTGTGACAACCAGAGTTGCATGAATTTTTCAAAGAATCTAGTGTTTCATGACAAGTCAAGGCATATCGAGATCAAGTATCACTATATTAGGGATATGGTGCAGAGGGGAGCAGCGAAGCTCTAGTATGTTGCGACAAAGGAACAGATAGCTGATGTATTAACGAAGCCATTAGCTAGGGTGAAGTTTGAGTACTTCAGGGAGAATCTTGGTGTTCTCCATATTGAGGTTTCCTCCAAGGGAAAGAGATGAGTCCCATAGCCATTTTGACATGGTGAGAGGATTGGTTCCTTCCATGGTCAGATGTAAGGGCTGAGCCATTCTGTCATAGTGAGAGGACTAGTTCCTTCCATGTCACATATGAGTGCTGAGATCCATAGCCATTCTGACGAGTAGGTCATATATAAGGGCTGAGCCATTCTATTATGGTGAGAGGATTAGTTCCTTCCATGTCAGAGATGCGTGTTGTCCATTCTGTCAAGTAGGATAGATGTAAGGGCAGCTGCCATTTTTGGAATGGAGGCACCTGGTTAGTTACCTGGAAAACTCAGTCTAGGACTGAGAATCCATTCTGAGGTGATAGAGGGATGTGTTCACACTCGATCAGATGTAAGGGATGAACCATTATGTCATGGCTAAAGGATTAAGTTCCTCCCATGTAAGATGTGAGTGTTGGCCATTCTGACGAGTAGGTTGGATGTAAGGGAAACTTCCATTCTGGGAATGGAGGTACCTTGTTAGTTACCAGGTAGCTCAGTCTTGGACTGGGGGCCATTCTGATGTGATGGTAGGATTAGTTCCTCCATGATCAGATGTGAGTGCATGCCCTTTCCGATGCAGTGCTTCATGCATGGTCAGATTGTAAGTGCAGAGCCCTTTCTGATGCGATGCTTCGTGCATGGTCAGATTGTAAGTGCTGAGCCATTTCTGATGCGATGCTTCATGCATGGTCGGATTGTAAGTGATAATCCTTTTCAATGCAGTGCTTTGGAGCATGGTTGATTGTAAGTGTTGTTCCTTTCTGACAGGATGAGGTTGGATGTGAGTGCAGAGCCTTTTTTATGCAGTGTGCTTGGACATGCCCGAATATAAGTGCTGAGCCATTCTAGCGCGATGTGTTTACACATGGTCAGATGTGAGTGCTAGGCCTTTCTGACAGGATGAGGTCAGATGTGAGTGATGGGCATGCCTTTCTAACAAGATGAGGTCATATGTAAGAGCTGGGTAGGCCATTCTGACTTTAGTGTCAGATATAAGCATTGATGAAGATCTACAAGAAGGGTATGACTACAGGATTGACTCTGTAGAAATTCCTGTGATGAGAAGAATCAAGATAGCACCATTATGAGATAGCATGTGATTCAGACTTGATGATGATCCAGATCAGGTGATCTAGATGTGATGATCCATACTTGATGACGATCTAGATCAAGTGACGATCTAGTTGTGATGATGATCCAGATCAAGTGATCTAGATGTGTTGATCTAGACTTGATGATGATCTAGATCAAGTGATCTAGATGTGTTGATCCAGACTTGATGATGATCTAGAACAAGTGATCTAGATGTGATGATCCAGACTTGATGACGATCCAGATCAAGTGACGATCCAGATGTGATGATGATCCAGCTTCAGTGATGATCCAGATCAATAAATGATCTAGACTTGATGATCCAGTAGTGATGATCTAGATCAAGTGATGATCTAGACTTGATGATGATCCAGATCCAGTGATGATCCAAATCCAGATGAAGATGACTTGAAGATGAAGATGGCCTGAATATGATGATGACCTGAAGATGAATATGACTTGAAGATGAAGATGACGATAAATTGACTATGATTCAGATGATACAGAGAAGAATACTTGTGCTGATAAATTGTGTCGAGAGAATACCTTCCTAGTTAAGAGGGAGTGTTGATGTATTTGTAACTTCGGAATGTATTCATTTGTATTTATTATGTATTGTAACATGATGTTTATTCCGGGATGTATTTGAGTCATGTCATGCCCCGATGTTCTGATCGGGAAGTTTCTATAATGTAAAAGACATGTCAAGTCATTATGGGTAACCCTCCTATTGGTCAAGGGTTAAAGTCCCCATAGTTGTGGGGCCCTAGGGTTATTAGACTATCCTAGTGAATTTGACCCTAGGTGAGTCATTGTAAGTTGGGGCAATAGTCCCCACCATCTAAGTCAAGGTTAACCCTCCTTGTTGAGCAGAGGGCAAAGACCCCACAAGTTATGGGGCACTAGGGTTATTAGACACTCCAAGACATGTCGACTCTAGTAAGTAATTGTTAAGTGAGGCCAACATGTTGGAGTGCACTTCAAGTGAATGAAAGAATATAAATAGAGAGTGAGTCTCTATATTTATCACATTCACAACACTTACACTCACTCATTGGGGCGCATGAGTGAGAGAGGAGAATCTCTCTCAGTGTAAGAGAGAGAGAGACAGAAGCTATGGGGATCATCTTACTATTTTGGGCTTTTCTAGTTTGGTGTTGATTCTATCTCTGAGGAAGTTGTGGGGTTTTCTCCTTTATGGTTTCCCCAAGGAAAATTCTTTTTGTCTCTTGTCTCTTGTGTTTTATTGCTGTGCATGTTATTCTCTTAGTTAAATATCCTAAGATCATAATGCTAGCTTGAATGATAAAAATCTAATAGGTCAACAGTGTTTAGGCACCTCAAATAAAAGACTGTTTTACAGGTTTTGTTCGAATAACAATGCAAATCAAAAGTGTAGTGATAAAAAGGTAGAAGACAATGTCTGAAAACTTCAGCAATACAAATGTAAAAGACAAGAGTCTTGCAATAATGAATGACAAGCATGAGGTATAGGAGATAAGCTTTAGCATATATATGACTGCAAACAATAAACACATAGTTTTAATCTATAGCACATATATAAGAATACTCATCTTTGAAAACACTTTCCAAATATCAGTAAGTATTTAATATTCACATTCATACATGAAATGATTCATAGAAAACATCTACACAACATCACAACATGAAGAGTTCAGACTGAACTGAAGAATATAAAAACAGTTTAGATTAAAGCCCTAGCTCCATATAATAGATTAAATGTCATTCAAAAAGGAAACAAAGTTCTTACAGAAGTAAACATGAATGTCTGCACAGTCTCCCACGACCGACTCCCATGTGTGTCTCCCATTCCTCAAAAATATTACAAAATATATTGAACATAAACTAAAGATAGGATCCAAAGTTTGTTTAACATATCCACTATTTAAGGCTAATTTTTTCTAATTATAGAAAAAATATAAATAAAAAAGGAAACCTATTTTATGACATGTGTCACGTGAGGATCACTTCAAATCCTTCTTGCTGCTTCAACTAATGTGGCTAGTCCATCTAGAACACATGAATTTTCTTGCAACCTCCTAATGTCCTTCTTCATGCCATGTAGCTTTACTGTCATCTCCTCTTTGTCGTTCATTAACTGATCCTTTTCTTCTTGCACCAATTCCCTCCTTTTCACTACTTCCTCTAAAACTTGAATCAGCTCAACAAAATTCTAATTTTCTTCTTGTATATCTTCCTTCAGCATTGTATTTGCTTGGACCAATTGATCATTGATCTTATTTAAATGTTCATTTTGTCTTCTAAGATTCTCAATTTCTTTGTATTATTTACCCTCTTTCAATTCTATCATACTACCTCCTATATCTTCATCTGTAACCTTCCCCTTGTTATTGAAACCTTTTCCTTTTCTTGCTCTATGAGAACCTGCTCATTGCATTTTGCTTCTCTTTCTAGTGTTTTACCAACGTCAGCTTCAGGAAGTTTTGATGGATTATCATCTTCTATGTCACTGGAGTTATAAGTGCAACTTTTAGGTGCCAGATATGGAATTTGTCTTAAACTTTGATTAATGTTATCAAAGACTTCATGCAGGACTAATTCTAACTCCTTAGATATATTACTTTCTGCATCATCACTAGAGATGTCTTGAACACTTATCACCTCTTTTTTATTAAAACTAGGGTTTACTAATTCCTTCATATTCATCTGGAGTTTGTTCATGGGTCTGGTTTTAGGTCTAAGAGGTTTAAATACAAACTCTGTCTGCTTTGAAAAAATTTTAGTATGAATCAGTCCCTGTTTGACTATTTGCATTTCAGAACCTAAAATAGTACTCTGATTTTTTATACAATCAATTTTTTCTTCGGGTAACTATGCCCAAGTTATCTCCTCAATTATCAGTGTGTTATCAACATAACCTAAGTTAGAATTTTCATTGTTTTCCCATCCAAGTTCTTTTTCTTGTAGATGTGTCGAGGTTATCTCTTCAAGATCTATTTGTTCATAACAATCTTCAGAGAAAGGTTTTGTTTCAATACTGTAAGAATTTTCTACAACCCTGTTCCTCTTTCTTTTCTCTGCACCTTTAAGATTAACTTTAAAACCCCCCTAGAAGAGAAAATGCGACCATGACCTTTCTAGTTTTCCTAACTCCTTAGTAATCAAAAGCTTAATTAATCCATGGTGGAACATATTACTACCAGAGGAGCTAGGATGGTTTCGAACCCTAATATACATATTTTCCAGAATTTTCAATAAATAAAAAGGGAGGGTGAGTTTGTTTGCACCTATTACATGCTGTAGAAATCTCATGTGATAATGATACACAGTGCCAAAACATCCCTCACAAGTGACATACCTTTGGATAATTTGGAATACATCCTGCCATTCTTTGAAAAGAAAACTCCTATGGATTCCATGGCTCCAATCTGGATTTTTATGAGTGAGTAACAGGTATTGGCTATAGTCTTCATTGATGTTTTTCCCTTTATACCACCTTTCCCCTTCTGGAAGAACAACAATAGCATGCGAGATGGACTCCTCTATGACTCTGAAATTTAAACCCCCAACTTGAACCCTAGATCCATCATAACTCTGACAGAATGCTTTAGTAACCCCGATATGAGGTTCTGCAATCCTTTCAAACATATTATACCAACCAATCTTCTTTACTCTTTCAATGGCTAAAGGAAATTTCTGCATCCATTCGACATTGGAGGGTTCTGTTCTCAACAAATGACATCTCGGTCGAATTTTCCTATCCACACTCATGGATGGATTGTGAACTGCAGATGAAACACTAGAACAAGATCTCTAAGAAGTATGAAAGAACCCTCGTTCCTGTAAAACATGTAAAAGCATGGTTTCTCGACACTCCTTTTTCAAAGTACAGAATGTAATAGAAAATCATGAAGGGAGATGGTTTTGTCCAAGTGTTTAAACCCAGTACTGTTAATAGCAGATGACAAATTTTGGTAATGAGCACATAGCTCAAAGTTTGGTAGTATCATAATGAAAACTTACAAAACATCTCGTCCTTGTTGAGCTAGCAGCGTACCCTACATCTTGAGTCTTTGTCATGTTCTTCTAGCTCATATTAATAACCATAAAGAATATTTCGAAACCATAGAACAATTATGAATGAACTCAACATACTGTAGGAGCATAAGCTAAGAACTAAAATGTTATAAATGCCTAGAATATTAAAAAATCAAAGCAAACCCAAAAATTTAGGATAAAAGGAAGTAAGATAAAAACTTAAGGCTTAAAATAATTTTAAGGTACAAAACTATCCTATCAAGTAGGGAAACAAACCTAGGTCAAATAATCACAATTATTCAACTTCAAAGAAATGGGAAGAGAAAAAAAAAGAGGATTTCTAAGGAGGAGGGGAAGTCAAGTTGGATTTATGGAAAAGAGGGGATAGATAAGGGTACAATGGTAGACCATGAAGAATAAGGAATATGATTTTTTTTCACATCACGAAGAAGAGAACACACACCCAATGATATATATTGATATTGTTAGAATTAAATTATATATTATTAATAAACAATATCCTTCCCTATCTAAATTGTGTTGTATGTTATTCTTTTCCTATGACTGACAATTCCACATGATAATTGTTAATTTTAAATTTCTATTAACACTAGTATGTTGGTAGTTGTGCATGTTGTGGACAGAAAATTCAGTTATGTAGTCAGTTGATTCCGGTATTGGGATTTCACTGCATTACAAGGTTCTATAATGGAAAATGGACCATACAATCATCAGACAAATACATCTCGATCCTCCACCATAACGGTGCAATCACCATGGTTCCCCTTCTCCAACTAATATCCTTCTTTTATATTATTAAAGTTCATTCAAGTGGTCTATATAGGTTTCGAACAATGTTTATGTGTATGTAGCATGATAATGCCATCAAGGGGCGTGCATTTACTGTATATTTATTAGTTTTTTCTCTTTTTGGAATACCCCAACATGTTTCTTTACGAAAAATCACGAGGACCACAAAAAATGCGTTTTCAAAATCACAGTCAACGATTTAGAGGGGAAAAAGGGATACTACATTATCATAGGCAGTGGTGGACCTAATAATGATATAATAGATATTTAGCCTAGAAACCCTTAGCTACCCTTAGCTAGGGAAACTAACAAAGCTTAAAGCCTAACCACTATTGCCTTCATTGTACTATCTTGACATTTCACAATACCATATTTAGGTATTTTTCAATATCCAAAACCATAATCTATTGGCCCATATTGAATTAGAACTAAATTGGGATTGCATTACAATGTATAGAAAACCACTAACAAAAAAATCATAAAATATAGAAAAAAGCGAACCCACTTTTATTTATTTATAGTTGATGTTGTTATCAGCTCATGGATGAATTCATAGTTCATATGAAAAATATATAACATGTATCCACTAGGTTAGGATTCTTTTGCTTGATGTTTGTATGTGTCCCTTTGTGGTGATACAATCCACTATAATCATTTGGGATTATCTTTTGATGACAATAACAATAGGATTTGGACTATATTCTAAAGTTCAAAATTGTTCACAACATGATCTTTTGTACTGCATCATGATTCTTAAAAAAATTCTTTAACAATGATGTTGGTGTAATCCATTACACATTCCTTTACAAAAAACCATTGAGGAGGGATATTCTTATATTAAAAATAAATTATATTCACATATGTTCAACACCTTAAGGAAACTTCTCATCCACTTAAGACAATATATTCATGAAAAAATAAAGTATATTTCATGAACATGTCTCAATAGTTGAACATGGCCAAATGAATCTACATGTTCTTTAAATAGAGATCGTGGAACATTACTCAAGACTTGGAATCCCATAGATAAAGTATCATTGCTATCAAGGAGAAGATGAACAATGGATCACTTTATTTCTAGAACATGATCATGATCATTGGATTAGCTGGTTACGAAATCACACTAAAGAGACACACTTTCTCTAAAGGTACATTAGACCAAGTTGAAATTAATTAACTCCTAAGCATATACTATATCCTAACAACCCCCTTTAACAAAAAATTGTGTTAGGATTGATGGATTTAAAAGGATAACACAATAGAAAGATCACATATGCATTATATATTATCTTCCTTTATATATAATGTAGATGTCTGAAGTGTGCCAAATCAATTTTCTTCTAAAGATTATATTTCACATTTGTTAGAAGTGTGGGGCAATTATTAGTGAGTATAAAATCATAACCATAGAGAACAAGTATGATGATATAGTGAACATCTTTCCCAATATAGACATTGTAGCCAAAATCACATGTAGACAAGTTGATATCTAGAAGCAAGCTATCCATTTTATCATACCAAGCCCAATGATCTTTCTTAAGGATATAGAGATATTACTTAAAAAAGAAAATAATATTGGAGCTATCATTATGAACATAGTGAAGAGATTGTTCCATGCAAATTTCTTCTTGCAAATACCAATGCAATAAAGGGGATTTAGCATACATTCAATGGAACTCCCTATTTGCATGATATTATAAGGATAGAATGAGGAACATAACATTCATTTTTGTTATAAATGAAAATATTTCATCATAGGTTTTCTACTTGACAAAATCAAATGGAAATTAACTAGGCCTTATGTCTATTGAAACTTCTAGTTTGTGCACACCTAGTTACATGTGACAAGTTCTCTTCCTTCAAAAGAGGGGTAAAATCCCAAGTACTATTAATAAATGATATTTGTCATACATTAATCCATCCCATTTTGGATGGTTAGAATTTGACCCCTCCTTTCGTACTTCAACATTGTACAACTAAAATCATGGAATAAGCTACATCATACATGTCAATAACATTTAAATTTAATTTTAAACGTTTTAAAGTTTTCTTGCCTTTAAAATTTTTTTAAACAATGTTACTAGAATGTGTTGAAGACTTGATTGGGATTTTAACTTCGTTTTTTTGTTTGTTTCTTGTCATGCTTTTTTACTTGTTGGTCCATCCTATCCTGAGTGGCTTGCCCTTAGCATGGTTGGATTTAGATGACACACCAATCCTTAGCATGACTGTATTTAGATGTGGCCTAGTAGGAGCAACTAGTTTTGATCTCAAACAGCCTTGTAAAACTAAACTTGTCTTAACTGTTTTCTCTACCAAAACTCATAAAAAAAAATTCATGTAATCCCTCAAGTGCAAAGTTGCAAAATAATGGTCAATTTCATTGTTAAACGGCGAATACAAAATTAAGATGTTTTGCCTTTCTATGAAAGGTAAAATAAAATAGGTCCTCAATGGCTTCAAATGTCGTAGCCTCTTTCTATACTAAAACCTAGCTCCGCATTTTACTTGACCAAATGGCAGTACAACTGAGCAATATACGTGCTTTAAATATTTTGAGGAAATAAGAGTTTTGTCACTGGATTCATGGATAATAACATGATAATGTATATGATACCGTTCATTAAGGAAATTTAAGAAAAAATCAGATAATACAGAGGATACCATTCATTAAGGAAATTGAAGAAAAATCATCATTGTATGTATACGAAAATGGCAAATATAATAGAGTTACGGAATATAGCAAAGTAAAAAGATCCAGAACATACCAGATTGATGTCAGTATAAAAGTACAGCTTCAAATTCTAATATTCAAGTTTTATTGACAGAGTAGATGCCTCAGTAACATTGAAAGATTCAAATAAGTTTGGAGTATATCAAAACTGTGTCGGTTTCAGTAGCATCCGTGCTTTGATCGATTTCATTTTGTAGTCCAACTCCATATTTGCGACTGTGTGGATTTCTTCTTTTCCAGAACGGAAGTTATATATTCAAATTCCAGCACCTCACAGGGAATAGTGAGTCCCATCTCGTGATGGAATCCATACTCTTCCTCGGCTTTCTGCAACAGCGATTGGAAGAGAGGATGGTTCAAATAACTTGTAGGAACTATAAACCGTCTACGCTCGTTGCCAACATACACTGCAAAGTGCCCCTTGGGAACATCGACTGGAATTTGACAGCCATTGATAAGCTCATATTCATTACGACTGCCTGTGAAATAAGCTATTCTCCTTTTTCTAGTCGAACAGGCGTATACGATTGCAGCCTTGCGGCCATTGGCGAGCCTCTGAAGCTTGCTCCTGATCTGCATAAGAAACACGGATTGAGTTATCTTCTTTGCTATGGAAACCATTCTAAAAAAAGCAGCGCAATGACAGAGTAACAAACATGGATTTTATTATCTATGATTCTAAATGATATATATACCGCAAAGGGATGCGTTGATATGTCTGGGCTGCAAAACAGAGTTTCCGTAAGGAAACCGAGTTTGTCATGTTTTTCAAGCATGGCGGTGCGCCGAAGTCTGCAATGGAGCTGAGAATTTGGCTGTACAATAATCGTAAAGACGAGTTCGACGTACAATATTGACGGATATTTCACGTGTAGTTTAGTTATCGTATGCGTATAGTTTTGTTTTATACCATCATTTAATTATATAAAGTGAGGCGGCTGACCTCAAAGACCTGGTATCCGCGGAGTTAATCTTTTGACGTAATCTTACGTTAATTACATTGGCTCGGGTAAGATGTGGCTAGCGTTGACCTGTTCTTTTCGCTGAAAGTTTGATTGACAAACAGAACCAAACGTATTTTAGTTTCAAGTTATGTATACATTACGTGTTTTTAGTTTATAAGGCCCTTAGTATTTTGATTGTTTCCATCCTGCCGATGTATAAAATTATGACTCTCACGTAATAAGGATATCTAATTTTACCTTAAATTATTTAATAGAGTATTTTAATGTGATTAAATTATTTAATAGAGTATTTTAATGTGACCTGCATCATATTTCAGTGAATTCAGTTAGAGTTAGTAATTTGTTGTTGTTGTAAGTCATTAGTTTAACTGGATAGTATTTTTGAAGTCAAATTTTTAGTAGAAATTAAATAGTTTTTAATGTTACTCCAAGTGAAGCAAAATTTAGGTTTTGTATATGTAGTAGAAAAAGAATGAAGAAGAGAGAGAGATAGGAAGAGAGAGAAAAAAGGAGAAGAGTAATTTGGAGATACTAAATAAAGAGAGAAAGGAGAAAAGGAAAAAAACTCTGAGAAGAGTTCTAGTAAGTAAATTTCCAAGTATGTAAATGTGGCCATAGTTCTCTTGTTATGTGGTCATAAAATATAAACCTATAGTTTTATGGTTGAATGCATGTCCTATTTATGCAGCTCATCTTCTCCATAATTACTTGTGTTTGTAAAACATAGAAGGAATCCACAAACACCATGTAAAAGTTTAAGTTTTAACCTCAACATGCTACAGTGTCTTATTTAATATTTGGTTATATGATATTGTAGGCTTGTCGCAATAATGTTGTGTCGAGATTTATCCCAAGTTAGTGGTGAAAATTATTTTTCATATTATAAGTGAATAGACAAAGAAATCTCCTTTTGTTTAAATTTCCCTTAAATGTGGCCATGTTAAAGTGAGAGTTGGTAGCATCTCCTTTTATTTAAATTTCCCTTAAGTGTGGTCATGTTAAAGTGAGAGTTGGCAGCACTTAAAGTGTTGTGTGGGTGTCTATGGGGATAAAGCCAATAAAATTCGTGTCAACATAAAGTGAAAGTTGAGTCCTATGGCTAGTCGAAGGTATTTCGGTGAAAGTAAGCTTGTCAAAGTTAGCCTCTAAAAGAAAAATGTGGGGTTTCCAGAAGGTAATTCTTACTAGGCAAGTTACTGTTGCAACACCCCCTCTCTTCCCAATCTATCAGAGCTAGAGGTTGTTTAGAAAAGAAACCTTGTCTTAAAAAGGGAAAAACTAATTGTCCAAGGAAAAAGGAAATTAAAAATTAAAAATGTCTTCCACTTCTGGCACACAAATGTCAAGTTTACAATCTCCAATTTTTTTAGGAAAGTAATGTGAGTATTGGACTCTAACAATGAAGGTTTTCGACTATACAGAAACAACGGATAAAACAACATAGAATAATCTCACACATGCTCAGAAGGATGACTTGAGGGAAGAGAGAAAGAAATATGGAAAGACTCGGTTCTACATAGATCAAACCATGTATGAAAACATACTCCCAAGAGTAGTATCAACAAATACCACTAAAGAGGCATGGGATACACTGGAAACCACCTATTAAGGCTTGTACAAGGTAAACACTTCTTAATTGCATATTCTTAAAAGAGATTTTGAATCCTCGTCAATGAAAGATAGTCATTGGAATCATTTTACACTAGAGTCATTTGTGTGATAAATCAAGCATGTGTGCAAGAAGTTGAGGGACCTTTTAGATGCAATGGTAGAATAATGTCAATCACTCTTGATCCATAAAATAGAAATCATCCCAAGAAATCCCGACCCTACCAAGCCTAGTCCCAAGGCTGCCAACATGCATGCCAATTAGGATAGTACACAAAAATGCGCTCTTGTTTTACCTTGCAAAAACGCGCTACCGTTTTTCTTCAATAAAACATGCTCCCGTTTTGCTTTAATAAAACATGCAAAATGGGGGGGGGTCCTTAATGGTAAGGGGAGACATAGGGATGTGTGTGTGAGAGAGAGAGAGAGAGAAAGATAGA
>LPNX010095863.1:3849-51639 GCA_001517045.1 Pseudotsuga menziesii
CTTACAAAAATCCTTTTGTTGAGCTCCTCTCCCTATACATATTTCTAATTAAGAACACTTTTTTTTACAATATATTTCTTATTTTTACTAGAAACCCCATTTTATACCCCCAATACCTATAAACGCCCACATCTTATTCCTACCCCCAATACCTACAATATATTGATTTTATTTTTGACAATTAAATACCGTCCTTTATGAATGAAAGTGATAAGCTATTGCTTAACAAGACGAATTCTCCAACCTCTCATTAACTTGTAAGCTTCATTAAAAACACTAATTAAAACTGCTTTAATTTAGTGACTAACATGTAGTTTATAACTTATATATCACATCTTTTCATCTCATTATACATCTAGTTAAATTTTCCCGTGTGTGAAGAGTGCCTTTCAAGTATTCATTACTCAAAAAGAAATTCCTCCTGCCTTTAAACAACATATAACAATCATGATTAAACAACCTGACCACCATGATGAACTTCTATCTTCTCTTTTCGCATTTTGAAGTTACTCTAATCTATAACAAATTACCAAGAAGTTTCTCTCTATAATAAGGGACGGGGCAGCTTCTCCCGAATCAGGACGAGAAAATCCAAATGAATTTATGCTGCTATTCCCTTACCTTATTCTCAGAGTGGAGTGTCTTCAAGATGTCGGAAAATAAATTAACCAGCCACGCTAAATGTGAAGTTTTGGTATTATTAAAAGAGTTCCTCTTTCTTCCACTATGATTGCCACTCACTAGGTTGTCCTAGTGACTCAGCCCCCATCTCTTATAGGGAATTTGCCCCCTACCCAGCACCATCTCCGTCTGACAATGGGACTATTTTCTTCTTATTTTTGGTTGGTTTTATCTGTTTTTAGTTATGAATTTTTATTGAATTTTAAAACTTGTAAAAATATTGCTTAAAAGTTGTAGTATTAACTGATTTTATTTCTATATTTAAAATTGATCAACAAATAATTTACAAAATTTTGTGAATTAAATTCATGTGAAAATCAACTTAAAAAAATAAACATAGTGTCCTCCGGCTCGTGTTGGAATTTCATTGTTGGTGTCGTGTGATTGTCGATTTCTCCATTTAATGTGGTCACTATCTTCAAAATAAAAATGTCGGAACCGAAAAATATATCGATTGGGTAGGTGATGAAAGATATATGCCGGAGAATTTGATATATGAAAGATAAAAAGTGTACAGGATATTTTCTGGTGAGTTCTATGTATGCTTTTTAAAACCAAAAAATGTACAAATTCCAAATTTTAAAAAATTGCACAAACTTATAATTTTCTTTCTAATTTCAAAATGAAAAATTGTATTTTTACTTCAAAAGTGATGAGTGAAGGTGAGTCATGGGTAAGGGAAGTGATGTGTCTACTACTTTCATCCTTTGAAACTTCACTACTCTTATTATAGGAATGTTTATAAAAAAATATACCATTTCAGGTCTTTTTAATATATGACAAAGTTTCGTTTCAAACTTGTTTGTTTTAAAATTGAAGGTTATCTTTTTTAAAATATATTTTACCTTGATAAAAAACGATTATTTGATACCGTTATATACATTATTCCATATTGAAGGCATACCTTATTGAATACTGAAATGCTTTGAAGGCCAGGAAGGAGAAACATTATTATCAAGGGCCATCGACCAGCTGGTTGGTGAAGTTCTCGTGTGTTAATGATTGAACACGGGAGATTGTATTAAACGGACGTGGGGTTCTCTTAGAACCGTACCTGACCGGCGAAAATGAGGTACACCCAAGGACAAGGGGTAATTCGCAAAGGCGAGCAATATTTCTTATGCTATGCAGCATTTAATGCGACGGCGGTCGCACTGTCCGCCGTTAACGAGTTTCTCTAAACGAATGCTGAAAAAAAGTTATTGGTCACGCGAAGAAGATGAGAAACTCGTTAATTACATCAGGAATAACGGCAACCTTGGCGGCTGGAGTTATATTGCCAAGCAGGCTCGTAAGTACCCTTGTCTGCTCTGCTCTTATTTCAATCGATTTCTTCATCTTTTACTCTATTCTGTTCAATTATAAACAATGCAATGCACGTGCATTCAGGTCTACATAGATGCAGAAAGAGCTCCGGGTGGGTTAAGATAGATTAACTACTCTTAAACCTGGGCCATTTTCATACCAAGAAGAGAGGTTGATTATAAGCTTGTAATCAATTTTAGGAGACAGGTTTTGCCTTTCTTCAATATTACACAACCTTTCCAATCTAATTTCTTTCTTTGCATGTTGTATGCCTCCCTAGATTAAGATATAGAAAACTTATTTCTTTTAGTTTTATGTTTCATCATTGCGTTTCTTTTACTTTTATCTTTCATTGTCGTGTAAATTAGGATACATGTATAAATACCCACGTGCCATATTATTTTGTCAATTAAATAATGGGTTCCTTGTCACATGTATCAATTTGCAAAACAATTTAATGTTATTAAGGAACATTATGTTATATTTTATGCTAAGTTTGTAATTGATGACCAAGTGGGGTCAAAGATAATTAATGTATTTCAGAATATTTTATTAATAAATAAATAAATGATGAGGCAAAGCTCTTAAAAGAGTGCTAACTGGTCATTTGGTGGAGGAGACTTCGTGGAGAGTATACTGACAAGTGGCAGCATCCTCAAACTATTTTTAACTGTTGGAGGTGGCAGCTTCCCTATATTTGTGGTCATGATTCCCCAAGAAAGTGGAATTGGAGCAGGTAGCTCATTAAGTAAAAACTGATCCAAAAGACCTAGGCATTGTTATAAAACTTTCCATTGAAGACAGTTGAGGCTGTTCATTCTGGAATTGTGATCATTTAGTGTGAATGAAGTGCACATGAGAAATTCAATGGAGGGGACTAATTGAAGTGAGTTTTAGGGGTTAACTGTTGAGGACTGAACTTGTGCAGATATTGAGTTACTACTGTAATTTGACGAATCAGGTGACAGAAGGTCTTAAGGATACATCCTTCACCTAGTACTCTACCAGGAGGACCAGGAAATAGGCTCGGGGGTCCTAAGGAAGTGCAGACTAAGCTTTCTCCAGCAGTTGGTGGGGAGGAACAACCTCCTTAAGCTGTTGTCACCTCATCATTTGACAGGTTTTTATTTGTTCAGGTTTATTTATAATTTATTTTCTGACTTCAGAAAATGATTACTAGTTTTTCAAGATATGTATGTTATTGATTCATTAGGGTTTAGGAAGAAAAGAGCATTGTTTAATAATAATATTAGTGATTAGTAAATTAATACTCTGTAGGAAAAATGCAATTGATTACTTTTATAGTTCGTATGTGATTCATTACAGAAAACTAGCACTACTTGCTCTATCCATTGAAAGTATCTATAATCTCTAATTATAGGAAAAGAACAGAATATATATTAATCATTAGTAGTCATACTAATCACAGAACTATTATTAGTACTAATATTCAAAATAAACATAATAAATAAAGTTAAATAAATAAACATAGGATGTTCAGTAAAATAAATTAGCACTTAGGGTTTTAACATAACTAGTACTTCTTACATCTTTAAAATATTTTATTCTAAGTTCACATTTGCATTCTAAATAGAATATATATTAATTATTAGTAGTCATACTAATCACAGAACTATTATTAGCACTAATATTCAATATAAACATAATAAATAAAGTTAAATAAATAAACATAGGATGTTCAGTAAAACAAAATAGCACTTAGGGTTTTAACCTAACCAGTACTTCTTACGTCTTTAAAATAATTTATTCTAAGTTTACATTTGCATTATGTACTGGAAGATATTTTACTGTAAACCTCAAAGAATTTTACCTAGGGTTTATGAAATATAGGTTTTATATTTGCATACAGACTTGCATAATCTTACACTTAACACAAAATTTTAAGAAGTGTAAATAACAATTATTAAAAGTAAAAATAGAAACAGAACTAAAACCATATCTATAAAATCCATTTCATTATCTATTTGTAGGTTAACTAAAGATAATAACCATTCTGAAAGAAAAACAAAGTACCTTATTCACGTGATAACACTGTAAAAATTCAATAGTAAAAATACCTATAAGTCATTTATAATAAATAAAAATTCTAAAATTTAATAGCTCTATAAGCAATTTGATAGAAAGAAATAAAATAAGGGTAATGGCTTAAGGCCTTTTATAAATATCAGCCGAGGCTTAAAGCCTACACAAAAACAAACTCTACAAATTCTTTTTTAAAATAGAAAAACAGTAAACCCAAAAATTTTAGCTATTAATAACCCTTCGTCTGTTTACAAGTTTCGACTAAACGAACAATCTTTTATTCACCCTTAAAAACCATTTAAAACTTAAGTAACGAGGAAGAGACCGAACAACATTATCATGGCTTGGAGCTTAGTTTTAAAATTTAAGCAAAACGTTTTTACATCGTGCAAGCCATAAAGGCTCTATCAAGTAAACCACAAGTCATGGCTGCTTTAGCCTTCAAGTTCTTGCACATAATACCCTTTAGGGTTTTCAATTTAAAAACAAAATAACAAGAAGTAACCTAACAAGTAAACCAAGGCCGATCCTTAACCAACACAGCGGAATCTCTTGTTTTTCGACCACCATAATACCAATGCTGGAGAAACCCTTAGTGCAACCAAAGATTACCAAAGTTTACATATTTGGAAGTTGAAGGATCAAGCGTGTTTCCAATATCCAGAGTGGTGAAGAGGGCCTGCACGGAGTAACCATCCAATGGTTACAAATATTTTAATAAATTAAACAATTCCAATTTTACTTCAATTAAAAACCTGTTTTAGGTCGTTTACATGTTAGAGTTTCAGTTTGGAAGAACTCGTCGAAACTAGCCACCTGAGACCTCTTAATGGCACCTTGCCGAAAGCTAAGAAGACACCGAGTCACGAATCCGAAGGAAAACAAGCAACACTTCAACCAGAATGAAGACCAATCTTTACAAGTTATGTCAACTATTTTTCTTTTTTAGAACATCAACTCCCAGTCCTCTAAGCATTGAAGAAAAATAGTTTCTACACACACAGTATGCTACAGGAATCTTTAAGCACCGAGAACCACCTATGTCCTCACCAAGACAAGATTACAATGTTTTGTTGAAAGACAGTTTATAAATAACAGAGATTGGCAGAATCATGGTGGCTACAAGCTCCCAGCTCGGCCGCACCAGTTGAAGAGTTTGTTGCAATGCGAAAGAGGAGGGTTAGGGATTCGTTATAAGTCAACCCAACCCGTGGACAAAACACCTGCACATGCCCATCAAGATTTTTCTTAGCGTGGGTAGCTTTTCAATAGTCACGTATGCAGTTTCAAATCTCCATAAGAAATATTACAATCAAAATAATAATCATTTATACATTATAACTTTGATTACCATTGATGAAATATACCTCGATCTATTTAATGCCTAGTTTTTAAACTATAGAAACAAGAAATGATTTTCTTTTAGGGTAAGGTTATGGGTCAAAGTGAGGTAGTTCTTTTATTAAGGGTGTGTGCAAGAATTTGAGGGTCTCTTTTGGCACGTTAGATGCAATAGAAAACTGAAAAAAAAAGGCATCCATCAACTTGTATGGATATTTTGAGACACTTACGCAATGAATCTTGTGATGAATAAAAAACAAGAAATGTAGGAAATTGAATGACCTTTCCAAATATATAATTTTTTCTATTGAAAATGAAGTTAACTATCTAAAGTTAGATATTTTTTAATGAGTACCTTTTATTTTGGGGACAAATTATAAGGTATATGTTTTTGTGGGTGCAACGTCTGAGTGAGTAAATGATGTAAAAAACTTACTAAAATTGGTATATATATAGAGAACATATAGTACTAGTGCATGACTATTTGTCCAATAATAAAAATAATTTTTTTAATTTTTTTTTAATTATCTAAGAGATCAAACCTTGAAAACAATACGTCAATTGTGGGTGCAGCGTTTGAATGTTTTAATGCAATTATTGGAAAGTTGGTTTTTTATAGCATGTAGTGCTCGGTGTTCGTTAGTGCACCATACAATTTATTTTTTAAACTGATGAGAAACAAAAGAGATATTGATGAAACAATAACAGTGTGTTTTTTGAGTTGAGGAGTGATGATAGAAGATAAATACGAATCCCTATGTCTCCCCACACAAATCAACAAGTCTCCCCTTACAACTAACACCTCCCTCCCTTATATCACTCCCCAACCAATCTAACTACCTCTAACTCTCACCCTCCTACTACATCCCCTGGACAACACCTAGACACCCCCACATTAATCTAACCCCCCACTCCTAAACTCCTAACACATCCCTTCCTCTCTCTCTCTCTCACATACATACACACACATCCACAGGTCACCCCATACCACTAAGGACCCCCCTTCACTCTATCTTTGTCTCAGACACACACACATCCCTATGTCTCCCCTTACCACTAACACCCCCCGACCTATAACCTACTGTAATATCCCTCCCCTATGCCCTGGAATATATGTAATGTATTGTATGAGGGTTTCTGGGTGAGGAGCTCAAGTGCCAAGGCCCCACCCATAGAAAACCTGAAAGTTGGGTAAAAGTTTATTCACCCAAAAGACATTATGATATAAATCATATCATAAGCACAAAGGAAAATTTAAAAGACAAATATTATTAATTGAGATAACGTAGATTATCATGACAGAACAAGGAAAAATATAATATTAAATCCTCCTTATGTTTCGGGCCTTAACCCTGGCATAATTAGAAGGGAGGTTGAGCTTGAATAAGGGAAATAAAATCTTCCCTGAACCTTGACAGTAGTGACCGTTTAGTGACTGAAACAGTCGCTTAAATTTGTGCCCTAATCTTGGCACGAATTAAGGGGAGGTTCCGAAAGGGAGTAATGACCTTTAACCTTGACAGTTGTAGTGACTGAATCGTTTTGACCTAGGCCTTATTTTAAAATTGACTGGATAGGATAAGGGGGGGGGGGCGAATCTTGGAGAAAACGGGAGAATGAGCCTGTCTTTTGATGGTTTTGTCTACTTTCTTGATCGTAGCTTGATGTGCCTGCCCTTTGGGGGTTTCATTTTGGTACGCATTTTTGTCTTGGGCTTATTTTTTGGGGGGACTGGATCTAAGACACCTTAAGCTAGGATCACAGCTTAAGTCGCAAAACTGTTGGGATAGTTCACTGTCACTTAGCATTTGAATAAGACTCTGGTGTTGTATATCAGCTTTCCAAACAGTCATGTGTAATATGGGGGGGGTGCATATTTTTCTTTCCTTGCAAATAGTTCGGATCAAGATCTAGAATTGTTTGGTATTCTAGATACTTTTGAAGCACTTGATAACGGTACATTTCACTAAAAGCATATCACCGAAGACTCCTGCTAAGGCGCAGGTTTAAGCCATAGATACGATTTACTGTGATACTTGATTTTAGCACTTGCCAGGTTTTGGGATACATCTGTGTTGAATGATCCTAGGCGATGGTGCCTTCAAGTCACTGTGTAATTTTATTTTATGACCCTATTTATTTATCCCCCCAATCGTTGACAAGCAGTCGTTATTCCTTTTGATCCATTATTGATAACTCGCCTTGAGCCGTGGGCTCCCCTCGTAAAATGGAGTTAAAACATTGCTTGGAAACTGGCATAATATGTATGAGATACAGCCTCCAGTGTATATCGAAGAACCGATCCACGTTAGGATTTACTGTTGCTGTGTATTTTTGGATTGAGAAAATTCATGCTTTTACTAGCTCAGACTTGGATCTGATGGACATTCTTTCTTGCCTTAGATTTGAAATACCTGGAGCAGATGATCCTGAGTAGGGTCGAAGACATTTCCTTTTTTTCCCATCAGCATCCCCAAACTCCCGAGCAGTCCATGGAGTGCTGTGTTTTTTGAATGTGTTGTGTTCCTAGGATACGCATCAGATTTAGGTCAATTACTCTGGCCTCACCAAGACTGCGTTGCTTGAGGTTTGCCTTGTTAAGTGTGGTCTAGATAGTAGTCGCCTTTATTTTTAATTATCTGCGACCTAGACATTTTCCCTTCGGCTTCGAATGCCTTTGTTGATCTGATTTCTTTCATTTTTCTCCACTTCCTGGATGGATGTGTTTTACTAAGATTAGCATTCATTTCCAAGAAGAAACATGATATCCTACTTCCTCCCTGCAGCACAAATACGGTTAATATTTATATTTCGAATGTTCTTGCATTTGAGATGGGGTATGCAACTAGGTTGTTTCTGCTTATTAATTAAAATTCAGTACACTGCGCACCATGAAAGAGTTGCTTTCGGATTTCACTAGGAAAAAACCTCCTCGATTCATACACCTTGGTGGTTGGCGACTTGCATAAAGGCTGATTATGATGTCTGAATTTTACAGTTACATCTCTGTGCCTACTCCTTTAAGGAAACGTAGGAATTTTTTTAAGGTAAAATCTCCAGAAGAAACCTAGCTATGGGGAATAACTTGTTTAATAGGAAACCTGGAAAATTGGGACATTAATTGCAGTACTTGAACTTATTTTTCAAGAATAGTATAGAAGGTAAAATTTTCCTAAGACGCCCACTGATTGGGGGTACCCAATTGTTGTAATAATTTAAGTTCACTATGTGCCCAAAGGGGCTGTTAATAATTTCTTCTATCAGCTGATTTATAAGGGTCCTAAAGGGGGTTGTTGAAGTTAGAAGTGTCTCTCTGCGTAGAGCCTTGAGGAAAGATAAAACCGGCCATGAATGAGCCGTGATTTTTTTGTAAGCACTCTCTTTTGATAAAGAAAATAAAAGAACAAATAGGTTGGTGGATGTAGCCTCGTGGACGAGGTGAACCACGTGAAAATGGTTGTCTCACTCTTGTAGTATTATTATGTTGTGCATGCTTGTTTTCTTTTACATGATGATGCTGTTATAATGCCGTATAAATATTTTTGGGTAAAAATATTTCTAAATTTTTTTTTATATTACAAACTTCTTAAATGGTTTTAGCTCTGAGGTATCAGAGGTAGTTTACACCTACAACACCTAGACACCCCCACACACATTCACAGGTCACATCCAAATGTCTCCCTTTACTACTAAAACCCCCTCCCTTATATCAATCCCCAACCAATCCAACTACCTCTAACCCCCACCCCCTCCCTTATATCACTCCCCAACCAATCCAACTACCTCTAACCCTCACCCCCCTACTACATATCCTCTACAACACCTAGACACCCCCACATTAATCTAATGCCCCCCCACTCCTAAAATCATAACACACCTTTTACTCTCTCTCACACACACACACACACATACCTGTGTGTTCCCTTACCGCTAACACCCGCTAACCTATAACCTACAACACCTAGACAGCCCCACACACATCCACAGGTCCCCCCATACCATTAAGGACCCCCCCTCCACTTTATCTTCATCTCTCTCTCACAAACATCCATAGGTCACCCCATCCCACTAAGGAGCCCCCCTCCACTCTATCTTTGTCTCTCTCTCACACACACACACATCCCTATCTCTCCCCTTACCACTAAAGACCCCCCCCATTTTGCACGTTTTATTAAAGCAAAATGGGAGCACGTTTTATTGAAGCAAAATGGGAGCATGTTTTATTGAATCAAAATGGGAGCGCATTTTTGCAAGGTAAAATAGGAGCGCGTTTTTGTGTACTATCCTAATTGGCATGCATGTTGGCAGCCTTGGGACTAGGCTTGGCAGGTTCGGGATTGCTTGGGATGATTTCTATTTTATGGATCAAGAGTGATTGACTTCATTCTACCATTGCATCTAAAAGGTCCCTCAACTTCTTGCACACACCCAATGATAATTTGATCGATATATACATTACCTAAATGTCTAATGAATTTTTTTTTCTTTATTTTTTCAAGGGTTTTATAAATAAATATACATTTAGCATGTAGTGGAGACGGTTTCTTAAAAAATAGGTAAGTCTCACAAGTAATTAAGAAAGGTTTAGGAGGAAAAAGGTTATTCATAAGAAAAACAAGCCTAAGGCCACGAAGTGGCAAGTCCCTGCCTGAAGGGATAGAATAGTCATTGAAATCAACAGATAGAACTTTGATTATCATGTAAACTTTGATCATAAATGCATGATCATGTGACCAGCGCTATAGCACAGAGAGCAATTATTTGTATGATAGTGAGAGTGGGAGGAAGGTGACATGTCCTCAATTAAATGGGATGAAATAAGGCTTGGTACACGCTGGAGGGAAGAAAGGGCCTTGAAATAGATAAAGATAATTTGTGAGTATTTATTATAATACTAGATTGGATGGCCATATTGACGATTTTCACTTCAGTGAATTTTGGAATGAATTGTATAGCGTTTCTAAGGACTGGTCTAAAGCCATTTTGGTACTCAATTCACTGCTCAGCCAGTCTTGCACTGTGCAGGACATTTGGTAGGGCACTTCATTTGCTTGTTTATTTTTCTCGTAATTTTTATTTTGCACTCTACGAGATTCGATCTTATATCTTAAATTGGTGAATGTAGCAACCATGCATTTAGTTATTGTAAACTGGAGCTGCACAAGCATGTGATTAAGGACTGTGAGAAAGCTCAATCCCATATCCCAAATCCACATGGTTAACATTCTCCACCACCATTGTAGAACTATTTCTACTCATTGTATATATATCTATAACTGTATATATCTTATTGCAATTTAAACATATCCTTCAACATTTCTCATATCATTTTGCAACCCTGGTTATTGTCTTGTCTTCCATATTATCTTTGAATGTGAGAAGCTCATAGGAAATACAAATTTCATCCATGGCTGCAAGTAGTTGTGAGGCATGCATACTTCAAACCATCAAATCCATTGATGGCCTACTGTGCACACCATCAATGCTCTCTTAATCTGCATTGGATATCCACTGTAAATCTATCTAGCTATTCATCTACTCTCGCAATTCGATTTGGGAATTCTTAGTGAACATGATAGAGATTGGAGGGGAATTAATAGCAGAATGAATTGAATCAGATTGGTGGTTTAGTTTCATTGACATATTTATTTCACTGCTGTAATACATTTATGTATAATAGACATGGGTACCTTCAACCATCAATGTTTCTCTTTCATGGTGTGAAACATACAGAAAACAGGATTCTTCCATAAAAATCAGGATGTGTAATGATAATTATGGCACTTAATGCTCATGCATAAACCAAATGCATGAGTGCCACATCCAAAAGCTCAGGAGTACACATTGAACGACGAGTGCATGTTGAAGGACTCATCTTGTCTATTCATGGAGGCCATTACTTGTAGCCAATTTCAAGATGGAGATCTATAACCAGATTCACAGCATGCTTGATATTGAGATTGCATTAACTCCATCAAACAAACCCAGTCGTGGATGGTCTCCATAGAAAAGACAAAAGGAGTATTTTTTCCGACGTGTTTTCTCCATTCCCAGAGAGTTTATTTTAGCAAAATCTTGTGATTGAATTATGTTTATGCTAGAAGAGTCGAATTAGTTTTCGGCCGCAAAAATCAATCTTCTATGTTGTGTAGTATTGTAGGCACAATCCATGGCTTCCATCGATGCTTCTACAGAAACCATCGCTTCCATGGGCGGCCCACTGAAGAGAAGCACACCAAGGAAACCAAGGAGAAAAAGGAGAACCCCCAAAGGAAAGGAAGCCAAGGGTTTGAAACCCCCGCCTGGAGGTACTGCTCGATATGTCTTTTATTGATTGACTCATTTAGTTTTTACTCCATTTTTTACATGCATTTGAGATGCTCCTATTGTAGATGATTTCTGAAGCCATTATCGCTCTGAAAGATCCTAGTTGTTCCAACCCTTAAGCGATAGCGAAATTCATGAGCTAAAAATATAAATCCTTCTCAGGTTTTACTCCATAGACCTCTTGCTTTATCAAATCATATTGGATTCACTTTCGCGTGTTGAATATTGTTTTTCTTCATCATGGAGAAAGCCAAGGAGATAAGTGTTAGCTCTCCAGGACAAGGCTCTTCAAGCTTGGGGATAAACCTGGCCTTATAATATTCAAAGAAAATCTTTAAAATGTAAGTACAAAAATGGATACTTAGTTGCAGAATCCAAGGTGCCATCAAACATTGATACTACAGAACATATAGATACATAATAATATAATATTGTCAATTTTAATTTTAATTTGGTTCACTGCCAGGTATGTTTCATGGTTTTATTTCTTGAGCGCCTATTGTTATCGAACTAAGGAGATTCAAAAATGAGTTGCTGCCTCCATTACTATTGGGGTTTCTACTCTTTTTTGTTTTCTGACAACAAGAATCGGCCGAGACTTCTTCTTCAATGGACGATGGAGACGAGGACTGTTTTGGTATTTAGTTCTTCATTTTCATTAATTTTTTTGGCCTTTTAGAACCCCTAGGGTTGGGTCAAATTCAAATTACAGTAGAGTGAGTCATTCAGATGACCTATATCTTAGAAGAATATGCAACGGACGATGGAGACAAGGACTATTCTAGTTATTAGTTCTTCATTTTCATTAAATTTTTTGGCTTTTCAGAACCCCTAGGGTTGGGTTGAATTCAAATTACAATAGAGTGAGCCGTTTGGATGACCTGTATCTTAGAATAATATGGAGATCTCGATTTATCTTGGTATTTTGGGACAATCAGCTCTCATTTACATATTAAATTTAAAAAACCAAAATTCAGAAACTTGTTTAAACAGGTTGTTAACCAAAATTCAGAAACTTGTTTAAATGGGCTATTAGGTGAAAGAAAATTTAGGTCAACCTAGTCCTTAATCAAAGCGCATATACCAAACAACATAATTTTTCATGTTAAAAAAGTAAGTGATATTTGCTTGTAACTTACATGATGTTCTTGAAATTGAAATTGGTTTTCGCTGCAAGGTTTTGGCTGTCGTGCAGGTACAATTGTCCAGTGGTCTCCATTGTTATCATTAGCATGATGAGTTACTTGAGTCTATCCTTAGGTACACAAGAAGCTACTTTTGGCAGCTACTCTTTGAATAACTAACCAACAACGAGATCTGCCGAAAGCAAAGGCAACTTTAGAACCCAACCAATTGCCAGATTCGCTGAAAGCAAAGGCAGCTTCAGAACCCAACCAATTGAAGTGTTTTCTGAATACACTGGTTGAAAATGGAGTGTTGGGTTGAAATGAGAAAATTGGAGTGTTAGGTAATAGGAATTCTAACAGGTAGCAGGTAAATTGTTTCAGCTTATGCAAATCGACACCTAGAAGAAGGCTCCTTGGCAGGTGTGCTGGTAAGAACAGAAGGCATGCATGCTTGGCAGGTGTGCTCGTGGGTTGGTAAGAACAGAAGGCATGCTCATACAAAACACTCTAAACATTAAACATTTAATGTAAGGGAACTAATGTTAACAATATTGTTAGCATTATTCAAAATGTACAAGAAAGGTCCTATACCATTGATTAATATTTCAAAATGATCAAATTATAAGCTTCCCCTTACCTTCCTTTGCCTCCATATGAGGCCAAATAAGGCCTCAAAGTTTATGATTGGGTAAAAAACTTCAAAAACTTAAAACTTAGTATACATGTGACATAAACTTAGTATACGTGTAATAAATAGCTTTGATTTGGGTGAAGACTTAAGATATATGTGGAATATATGTATACCTGTAATAAATAGCTTTGATTTGGGTGAAGACTTAGGATATATGTGGAATATATGTCTTTGGTTTGCGTGCAAGCTTATTGAAACGACGGCAAACCCTTTCATAGAGTCTTGCCACCTTAAAGGTGGGGACTAATTATAGAAACACTTACTAAAAACAAAGCTTTTTTTAGGGGTTCGAATATTGGTTGGAACCTTTCAAGGAGGAGTTGTAATTGTAGAATTCAAATTATAGATGTCAAGATCATGTTCATTTGAATATGCTAGAAATGAGTAGGATTAATTAAGTTAGAATTGATAGTTTATTATATGAGTAAACTGAAATTAAATAATCTACAGAAAAGAGGGAAAACTGGGCCAGGCATCTATTTGTTATGTTACTCAAATGAAGAATCTATTTTCCACATCTTTTCTCGTTGTCTGATATGGAAATGTATTTTGGGACTTATCATCGATCAGCTACAGTTGAATATTCCTCCTGAAGCTGCTTCTATATCTGATTTTTTTGAATATTGGGTATCCACATATCATCGCAACCCTGTTCTTATCTTCATTCCTCATCATATGGTATGGGAAATTTGGAAAGCTCGTAACCGAGCTATTTTTAATGGTAAAAAGGTAACTATCGTAGGCGTATTTCACCAGATTTTAAATGCTGCGCAATTGACCCTCTCTCGGTCTATCATAAAAGGAAGAAAATTAATATCTACTAGACAGATTGGGCTAAGACCTCACATGATTTTCCCTTGTGGTTACTTCGATGGTGCATCTTCTTCTTCAGCAGCTGGAATTGGTTTTTGCTTGTATCTTAATGAGAATCATCGTCTGGATTTTGTGTTGGGGGTTGGACATGGCTCCAATAATAAGGCAGAACTTTTAGGCCTATGGGCCCTTCTGAACTCCTCCCAAATGATGGGACTCCCTCTAGCCTGTATATACGGTGACTCACAGGTCATCATCAATTGCGCTAAGGGAATTACTGCTCTCTCCCCACCAGAGCTTCTTCACTGGTGCAGGGAAACACAAAAGCTTTTTAAAAGCTTCCAGGATCTTACCATCAGTCACATCTATCGTGAATACAATTGGATTGCAGACCGTCTTTCAAAAACAGCACTCACATTCTCTCCGGGTGTTGGATGTTTTACTGAATTTATAGATGACCATTTGGTCACTTGTGACTCCTTTCAGCTCCTATGAGCCATGTTTTGGGGATCTTTCTCCCCTATTGGACAATTACTATGTACTTTTTTGAGTGACTCTTTTGGACCGCAGATCTGGTCCTTTTGATTCACGATAGATGGGACTGATTGAGATACATCATTTGCATGATGAGACAGATTTCTGATGGGAACAACACTTACTATTGTACGCCATTCCCCCTGGCTGCGACTGGATGTGATTCTTTAGCGTATAGCTGTATACTTTGTGATGTAACCCTCTTTGGGTGGGTGTTATCAATGCCCTTTGATTCTTAATAAGAATAACAAGGACAGGGTTTTTTTCCTGAAAAAAAAAACTGAAATTAAATAAATATAATTAAAGATGATTAAGATTAATTAAGTTAAAATTGATAGTTTTTATATGAGTAAACTGAATATAAATAAATGTAATTAAAGAGGATGATAAGGATGATGATGTTGATGATAATGATAGCCATAATAATGATGATCGAAATGGTGATGATGATGAACTACTAAGATCAATTTTATACCAAATATTTTTAAATTTCTATCTAATATAGTTAAATGCAATAAACAACATGAAGCGTCATTATCTTGTTGAGGAAGTAGATCAGATAGTTGTATTTGGGGTGCCTGCAACAACCTTGTTCTATTCTAAAAATATATTCCACTGTTACGTTCCGACATAAGGTCTTGTAGCCTCTGCGACTCCCACGTCTTAACTCATGCAGACTGCCATGCAAACAATCATTCAGAACAGTGTGAGGGACCTGCAACATTGTTATAGCATGTTAAAATCCCCAATAAAAATTGTTTTCCGCAATAAGAAGTTTGGCTCTGAAACCTTAATTAGGAAATAAAATAGCATAAAAAATTGAACCTAACAAGTTACTGAAACCTTATATAATTCTCTGCATGGCAAGGAATAGTAAAAATTAGTACATTAGAAAACATCTAAATATTGTACTCATTTTATAATCAACATTCCATAACTTCACAATAAATTTAAGGAATTTTTTTTGTTTAAATGTAAAATTACTATTTTAATAAATTTTTCATATATATCTTAATACTCAGAGTTCTTCAATGATAAAAAATCAATGTATTTGGAGGATTCTATTAAAAAAAAATTTCCATTTAAGTTGTTGTTCAAAATATATATAAAAATAAAAATTATATATAAAAAATGAAATTTAAAATAGATAAAAACTTTGAATTCATTTCCCCAAAAAAGTTTATCATTATCTATAATCCATTATTAACCAAAATCAGAACGAGGCCCTTTTTCGAAAATATAATTAAAATTATAATCAGAGCATACAGTACCACAAATGGATTCATCCCCCAAAAATGTTTATCATTATCCATATTATTAAACGGAGCCTATCCATTTTTACCCAAAGAGACAACCAGGTCTTTTCTGGGAAAATATAATTAAGTCAATTGAAGGTTTTATTTGATAGTTGGGGTATATTGAGGTTTATGTTTTTCATCTATAGACGGGAATGAAATAAGTGTATTGTCTAAATTGATTTTATGGCTAATACTTTAAAATATGAAATAAACAATTATTAAAAAAAAGATTATAAAAAATAACTAGTAAAGATGAATGGATAACTCCTAGGAATGAATGGATGAGTTGTAGAATGTGAGATAAAATAAATAATATAAAAAATAATTGAGAGTTGATAAATAGATAACAAGTAGAATATACAATGAAAACATGTATCTAGGCATGAATAACTCAAAGTTGAACCAGTTTAGCTAAAAGAATATGAGGAATTAAAAAAATCAAATTGTTTTCCATTCCTTCACTATCTCTTAACCATTGATCTTTATCGATCTAATCCAACCACAAACTATATTAACTATAAGTAGTTAAAATTTTAATCAAACATATAGAATAACAAAAATAAGCTGCTACATACAACCATGCTGGAATATAAAGTAGGCGACTAGGGTAATAGTTGTTATGACAACACAAGTGTTTTTAATATTATGATGAAACGACACAATTTCCCGCTCATCGGCGATCGGGAGCGGATTCGATTATAGATAGAGAGTCAAAATTGCGTATAGCATATTTTTATGAGTTTGAGAATTCTGTAGCAGACACGCTGTTACCTTTGGCAGAATTCTGTAAAGCAGTGATTGCAGAAGAATCTGTAGTGCATATTCAGCCAACACCCGGTTTCATCCCATCCCTCAGAGCTCTGTTGGGATTCATAAATACACACAAAAAATTTATATTTCATCCCATCCCTTAGAGCTCTGTTGGGATTCATAAATACACACGAAAAAATTATATTTCATCCCATCCCTCAGAGCTCTATTGGGATTCATAAATACACACAAAAAATTTATGTGCGTTCAATTATTTAAAAAGATATAAGATACGGTTTTCCTAGATGACCAAGACCAAGAACCCTACAAGGGCTTGTCAACGCTCAAGGAATAATGGTCACGAAGAGATTATCCTGTTCGGCAAGTATAGATTGAGAAATCTGTTGGGAAAAGGGGCATTTGCCAAGGTATACCTTGCCGAAAATCTGAAAACTGGCGAAAGCGTTGCAATAAAGGTTATTAGCAAAACGAAACTTACGGACGAAGAAACGATGCCATTGACGAAAAATGAATTGGTGATTCGAATCAAAACGGAAATCTCGATTATGAAAACACTGAAGCATCCCAACATCGTGCAGCTCTACGAAGTCATGGCTAGCAAAGAAAAAATATATTTTGTGATGGAGTATGTCAATGGAGGAACCCTTGCTGACAAAATAAAGGTAGTTGACTTTAGAAATAAGACTCAACCGGAGCATACGTCGAGGAGATATTTCCAGCAGCTGATCAGCGCTGTAGACTTCTGTCACAGCAGGGGAGTCTACCACAGAGACCTCAAGCCTCACAATCTTCTCTTGGACGATAAAGGGAATCTCAAGGTAGCAGATTTTGGGCTGAGCGTTACTCAGGAACATGTTAGGGAAGACGGCCTCTTTCACAGTGCATGCGGGACTCTTTCCTTCTTAGCTCCGGAGGTTCTAGAAAAGAAGGGCTACGACGCTGCCAAGGCAGACGTATGGTCGTGCGGAGTAATTCTGTACTTTCTCAGGTGTGGCTCTTGGCCTTTCGGTCATGACAATATAACTGCCATGTACAAGAGAATGATAAATAGAAATTGCCATTTCCCGAAGCCTTGGTTCTCGGATGAAGTTCGTAAGCTCCTTTATGAAATGTTTGATCCTAACCCCATGATGCGGATTACCATTCCCGAGATCATGGAGGTACCGTGGTTCAAGGAGGGTTTCGAGGATTGTAATCGATCTTTGCATCACCAAGATCGTAATGATGGCTCATGCCTTGACGATGTGGATTTGGCGTTCAGAGATCTAGTCGAGAGTGACCCGAATCCCCCAATCCTCAATGCCTTCAGTTTACTGTCTTCTTGGGGGAGCGGACTAGACCTTACTCCTCTCTTCGGTGATTCAAGAACGGTATTGCGATTCATGTCGAACCAGCCTATTTCCGCCATTAAATCCAAATTTGAGGAGATTGGGAAGGCCAATGATTTATGTGTCACAGAGAGAGGGCGTAAGGTGAATATGGAGGGAATGAAATTTGGTAGGAAAGGACGATTGGGTGTTGAAGCGAAGATTTTTGAGGTAGCGCCCTCTTTGTATTCAGTGGATGTGAGTAAAACGGGCGGGGACACACCTGAATATGAAAAATTCCGTGACGAGCACCTCAGGCCTGTTCTTCAAGACATTGTATGTGCCTGGCATGATATGGTATGAAGTTAATCCTTCATAACAACACGAGAACGTAACTCCGAACAACAAAATTGGGAATGAAGAAAATGATAGCCACCCGTTGCATGCCCAATTACTCCGTTCAGTAATTCAGATCATACCCTAATCATTTAATCTTTAAGAAAGATTTACACAAGAGTTTAAACCATAATCATTTAAGAAAGATTTACACAAGAATTTAAAACTTTGGTACATTTGTTTAAAGTCGTGTAGATAGACATATAAATTGAAGATAAATAATTTGCGTGCTACATTGATTGTCAAAGAAATGTTATCATATTGCCTTTGCTGTGAATTTAAAATTCTTTTTGTAACTAAGTTGGTGAAGAGCAAATATAGTTTTTTATAAATAAAATTAGTTTTTAAAAAATAAATAATTTATAATGACCTAGTTCTTTTAATTATAAGAAAAAAATGCAAATCCAATTTTTCCAACGTGTTTCTCACTTGAACCTTAATTATATTATTATTACTATATTTAAAAAAAATCTGATAATTATCTCTAATTATATCACAATTAATATATTTAAAAATAAATAAATTTTCTGATTGTTATAATATGAGAAACCAGATTTTTGTTAAAACTATTATTATTAAATTTATTATTATATTTTAATATAACCTAAAACATTGAACAAGAATATAAACATATAACTAAAATGATAAACAAACTAATAAGGCTAGAAATGGTTAGAAAATCCTAAAATCCATCCTCACACCCTACGTTTTGCATGTGAACAATGCAATAGCATATGAGACTACCCATTCCATGTCAAGAATATTTACATGCAATAGTATATGAGACTCCCATTCTATATCAAGAACATTCACATACAATAGTATATGAAATTCTATATTTCATCTCAAAAAAATATTGTAAAATATTACTTTACTTGCTTAAATTTATTAATGAATGAATTTTTTTAACTATACTCTTAATGAGTTATAACTACAAGACTCCTATTGCATGTGAACAATAAAATTATGAATTATGTCATTTATCAACGGAATCTTTCATTCATGATGTGTAAGATGGTTCCAAGTATACTCTCTAAGAGTTACAACTACAAGACTCCTATTGCTTGTGAACAATGAAATTATTACTTTGAAGTATGTCATTTATTTACCGAATCTTTCATTCATGTGTGTAAGATGGTTCCAAGTATACTTTCTATGACATGTAAGATGGTTCCAACGTGTAAGATGGTTCCAATTGGAATGGCATAAAACTTTAAAATAATTTTCATAAATTTATAAGATAGTAAGGAGTTTATTTATAATTTTCAGAAATTTATATGATAGTAAATAATTTATAGTAAATGACTGATGTATATTGATATAATTATAATAATATAATAAGTTGTGTTTTTATATAGATAATAATGTATGATGTTATAAATTTTATGAGTGGTTTGTTATAAGTTGAATAATTTGATTTTTTTTTGTGTAATTAGTAGATAAAAGATATTAGATTAGTTTTACTTTTTTCTTAATCTATTAAGAGATATTTTTTACAGCCAAATATAAGGAAGAAGTGTAATTTTATGTTCAATATAGAGTTGACATATGGCATAATATAAGTTTTATCTTAAAAAAATTAAAAAATTAACAATAACAATATCAATTTTCTTTGACCTTTTCTAACAAAATTAATAGCATTTTCTTTTTTTTTCCTCGGAAAAAGAATTAATAACATTTTCAATATCATATTAAAAATAAATACATGATGATATTCTCTCTTAAATATAAATAGACTAACATTTTCTAAATACATTTAATCATATTTTTAATAAAATATTATAAAAGAAGATTCAATTATTTAATATGTACATGTATAATATAACTTAAGTGATATAGCTTAAATAAAATAGATATAAAGTAAATTTTGGATGCATTGGTTTAAAAAACTTTGATTTAATCATTGATTACATATGAATTTAGAGAGAAACTTGCATTAATTTTAGCATTGGATGTAATTATGTTTTATTTGTTTGTAGCATCAATATAAGTTGTAAATCACTAAAAATTGAGCATCATCATGTGTATTATTAATGGGGAAATGAATAATGATAATATTGAAGTCGCAATATGCAAATAACGCCATTTGGATAGAAGACAAGATACAAATCAAATGCATCATTCATTGAAATTGAAAGGGAAGAAAATATGATAGAGAAAAATGATCAATAATTATTGCATCAACAATAAATAACTGGGGATCAGAAAGGAAGAACAAAGAAGGGAACTTGGACAAAAAATATTCAAATTGGAAAGAATGAATGACAATGGTAAGAAATATCATATGTAACATCCCCAAAGTGTAAACATTTAATTAGTAATTTTGAATTATTGTTAAAATTTAATAAATTGGCTAGATAATGAAATCTACCAATCACTCCTAGAAGGACTAATGTAATAAGATATTATAACTAAACTTTAGTAAGAATGAAGGGGAACTACCATGTAAAATGAGGAGATCATGCATGAAAGAGTAAGATACAAGGGTTAACCCCAGGGAAGCTAAAACAAGTGTCAGAAGTGCAGTTATGGCACTAGGCACACCCTCACAATCAGAGTTTTTGTAAGCTGCAAAAATTCCATAAGGAATTGGCTCCTAGTGGAAAGACCTAGGAAAAATAAACTATAAGAAAGAAGCATATGAGGGAGGCTAGACGTTGCTTAGAATGATGGAAGGAATTATTGATGTTTGAGAACACTTTGTTAGGCAAGATATTTCTGAGTGAAAACAGAGATATGGAGCTGAGGTTGATTGTCCATACTTTTAGCATGCATGGTTCAGCGCGGGGATGATGCATAGTTTAGCTCGGGAGTGACTAAGGGAAGACGTAAAAGTTGATCATAATCTAGAGTTGGGTGGAACATTGTTGTTTCTACTACATTCCGATCACAAAACTCCGAGTTTTCATCTTAGTATTTGTTTCAATTTGTAATTGTATTTATTTCAGAAATGGTTATATTTTATTATTAAAATACTTGATGTATTGAAATGTTAGAGTAATAATTTTATGGTAAGTTAGATGAGAAAGGAAATTACACTATACTAGGAAATATTATAGTGAGAATAACCTAAAATAGGCTAATTCCATAAGCTTCAATGGAAGACAAATTAATGAAAAGTAAATCTTTGATTTCAATACTTTGTCGTTTATTTACCGAATGTATCATTAGTTTGGATTGAAATTTTTAATACTGCAATGTTGTATTTGTAAATCTGAGTATTAATTTTATAATCATTCGGGATTTACTTTAGGATCTAATTCTGCGACACCAATTCCTAACTACAAACTATTGCTGGTTATTATAGTACATGGTAAACCTCGATCTGATCTAGACTGTACAATGGTAGGGTTTTTTTTTTCATTAAAAGACTAGTAACCCGGGAACCTAGCTGGATGAAGTCCTTTCGTATCTTGGAAGATCTATATGGCTGGATCTACATGATAGCTAATTCGGGTGGAGTTAACTAAGAAGAATTATTTTGGGCTAAATTAAGAGTTATTAGTTTTGGAAGCCCCAATGTCCAAGTGATTGGATATTTGCATCCAAGAAGAGTAATAAAGAGTAAACATTAGATTAATTACAAGTGATTCTTGCTATTATGTGAATGCAAACCTTTTACAGAGTAAAGAAAATAACAGGATTATATTATCACTTTTTAGAAAAGCCAAATCATATGCAGAGTAATGGAGAAATAAATCACAAGTATGTTCGTGTCAACATATAGATAATCAAGATATCAGTAATCATTAAACAATGATTACGGTGAACCAAGTATTTATACAGTAAACCCTATTTTACTCTCGCTGCGATGTGCAGCCAAATCTTGGACATCATAAAACAATAAATAACTACAAGTGGTGCTTGCTACGCGAACCATTTACTTTAGAAAATGAATGAAATAACTTAGATTTGATATATTTGAAGCATTTAAATTGCCAGAACAAAATTAGAAACTAAGTACTTTGGAGTAAAACCGGTGAACCAAGTATTTATACAATAAACCCTATTTTACTCTCTCTGGGACGTGCAGCCAAATCTTGGACATCATAAAACAATAAATAACTACAAGTGGTGCTCGCTGTGAAGAGAACATTTTAAAAGCACATCCAAGCTTACCTGGTATCGGGAAAGAAGCCAGGAGGGTTATGAGACATACAGTTGCACCGTCTGAGTTAAACCGAGCCGAACTTAAGAGCTAGGCGTCACAAGTTTGACATATATGTCACTGTTAATACTGTAACCACTCCCCGGCCGCACCAGGACGGCATAACCGTCTAAAACCAAACCGGAGTGCTAACAATAAAGTTAACACCTTTGAGAGTGTTGTTCTGAAAACATATTTCTACTTCGCCCAGAACATGAAAATCAGATCAGTTTTTGAACAAATAAGAGCTTTAATCTCTCATTTGACCATTGCTTCGGCAAGGTAGCTCTAAAGAGGCCAAGTCTATTATCGATTAAAGAGAAAAACTTAGTTCAAATTTTGAATAACTACCATAAAATCCATTTCCAAAATACACTTGTCTTATTTTTAAATAAAAGCTTTAATCTCTCATTTGACCATTGCTTCGGCAAGGTAGCTCTAAAGAGGCCAGGTCTATTACCGATTAAATAGAAAAACTTTGTTCAAATTTTGAATAATTACCATAAAATCCATCTCCAAAATACACTTGTCTTATTTTTTTTCCTTTTTCTCTCATAAAAAAAGCCTTAGTCCACCTCAAATCTCAAATATCAATCAACATAATTAAACCAAACATATCCATTTTTACTCAAAGACACAACCAGGCCCTTTTTTGGGAAAATATAATTAGAATTTTAATCAAGCATATAGGGTAACAAAAGTAATTCGCTGCCACATACAACCATGCTTAAATATAAAGTCGCCCATATGTAATTGTTGTTATGACAACACAAAAGTTTTTAACATTGTGATGAAACGACACAATTTCCCACTCATCAGCGTTCAAAAATCTGTTCGGGTGCGAATTCGATTATAGGTAAAGAGTCAAAATTGAGTATATGAATTATTCTGATTTTGAGAATCAAATTTACGCCAGTGTAAAGTAGCAGACGCTGTTACCTTTTGCATATTTCTGTAACACAGTGATTGCAGAAGAATCTTTAGTACGTATTCAGCCAACATCGGGTTTCATCCCATCCTTCAGAGCTTCGTTGGGATTCATAATACGGAGAAAAATTTTATATGCCTTTGGTATTTAAAAAGATATAAGATAAGGTTTTCCTAGATGGCCAATGCCAGGTACCCTGCAATGGCTCGTGAGTGCTCAAGGAGTCATGGGAAGGAAGAGATTATTCTGTTCAGCAAGTAAAGATTGGGCATTCTATTGGGAGAAGGGACATTTGCCAAGTGTTGGAAAAATGTAATTACTCGCAGATCTGTACTTGACTTCCAGTCTCTGTTAGAGTCTGTATAAGTCAAGATCTTGTCTGTCAGTCTGACAAGAAGGAAGAGTCCACGAGTATGCAATGTAAACCACTAGAATTTATTTATGAAGCTAAGTTGTTAGGTAGATAGTTATTACAGTCTTTAATGATGAGTCAGTCGGCCCATATAGAAGCAATCTTCAGGTTGCCTATAAATAGAAGAAGCAAATTGTAAATCAGTTTACGGGCATAGACACAGACATTAAACAATAGAGAGAACTCCGGGTGAGAAAAGTGAAGTTGAAGCTCAAGCTTATGTGTATGTGATTTAGTCGAAGAGCCGAAGCTCTGTAGACCGACAAGTATGGACTAACAAGTCTGGACCAACTAGTTTGTAATCGACAAGTTTGTAATACTTTGTTATTTCCGCATAGTTAAATATATGAAATAGTTTATGGTTGAATGCATGATTATTTAGCCACACATATTTCCAGATTTACTTCTGTAAATGTCTTTTACAATTACTGTTAAGTGAAAAGAACAAGAACCCATAAAAATCTCAACGCGTGAAAGTTCCAGGTTTTACGGCACATTGGTAGACTCAAGTCTTCCTACGAATTTGGGCATACGTTCTTATAAGTTCTTTGGATTTGTTAATGTGTCCATTTTTACTCTATCTTACTCACAGATGAAAAGCATTTGTAATTTCTTAAGTCTTTAGACTAAGAAACATACTCTGTATATTTCGACCAAAGTGAGCCGACTTGAGTGGTCAGTTGTGTGAACCGACTTGAGAGGTCGGTTGAGTCAGCCGAAGACACGAAGCAGCCGACTTGGTCGAAGAGAAGAAGTCAGTCGACTTGGTAGAAGTGACGAAGCAGTCGACTTGGTCGAAGAGAAAAAGTCAGTCGACTTGGTAGAAGTGACAAGTGGTCGAGGTAAAATCAGTCGGTAGAACCGACAAGTAAGTCGAAATAATTTTGGAAGTGAAAGACTGACTAAAATTCATAGGTTATATCAGAGCAAGGTTATATCAGCCCAAGATTTAGGAAAGAAATCTTGTCTTAAAAGGTGGAAATTAATTTTCTGAGGAAAGTTAATTAAAAAAATTAAAATGGCTTCCACTTCTGGTTCATTACAAACTCCAATTTTTACAGGAAAGAATTATGAATATTGGCCTTTAACAATGAAGGCTTTATTCAGAGGTCAAGATGTTTGGGAGATAGTCCAGCATGGTTATGCTGAACCAGCAGACTTGACAGCTTATAACAATCTCACACAAGCTGAGAAAGATGTCTTGAGGGAACAGAGGAAGAAAGATGGAAAAGCTCTGTTTTTCAGACATCAAGCTATGCATGAGAGCATACTCTCAAGAATAGTAGCAAAGACTAATGCTAAGGAAGCATGGGATACATTGGAAACTGCCTATCAAGGTTTTGATAAGGTAAAGACATCCAAGTTGCAGATTCTGAGAAGAGATTTTGAATCTCTATCCATGAAAAAAATTCAGAGAATGTAGACACATTCTACACCAGAGTTGTTGGGTTGATAAACCAACTGAAATCTCATGGAGAACCCATAGCGAACTAAAGGGTTGTTGAAAAAATTCTCAGAAGTCTTCCCTAAGATTTGAAAACTTAGTTGTGACCTTAGAAGGACACACAAACATGTCGACATTTACCATTGATGAGCTGCAAGCTTCACTCATCAATCATGAGCACAGACTCAGTAGAACACAGACATCATTGGAAGGTGCATTTGCAGCACAGTCATCTACAAGCCGTGGTAGAGGCAGGGGGAGAAACAACTTTAGAGGCAGATGAAGAAGTTCTTCAAGAGGAGGACGAGGCAGAAGTCCTGCAAATGTCGGTGGCAGAGGAGATAACCAGAACCCAAGTCAACCAAGTGGCCAGAGGTTTGATAAATTAAAAATTCAATGTCATTACTATAAGAAGTTTGGTCATTATGCATATGAATGTAGGAAGAATCAATATGACCAAGGAAGGCAAAGCCCAAGTCAGCTGACCAGCACCAACACTTCGACAAGTGCAATGTTAATGGTATCGACATCTCCACTTGAATGCAATGTTGTTCAAGAAAGTCCACATGACATATGGTACTTAGATTCAGGCTGCAACAACCACATGACTGGTAATTTAAATCTGTTTTCTAATCTAGACACTTCAGTTAAAACTGATGTTACACTTGGAAACAATGTCCAAGTTATTGTCTTAGAAAAAGGCACTGTTGATATTCTAACCAAACAGGGGGAGAGTAAGTATATCCCTGATATCTATCATGTCAAAGGTCTGAAACATAATCTGTTAAGCATTGGATAGTTGTTACAAAAAGGCTACAGAGTCTATATGGAAGATGAACACTGTGTGATCAAAGATAAGTGTCCAAGCGACCAGTTGATAGCAAAAGTGCCAATGACAAGCAACCGCTTGTTTCCATTGAGGATAGTTCTCGACATAAAAGGGAAGACAAAGATAGGAGCTGCATTCAAGGCAGAAAGTGAAGAAACAGTCGAGATCCTCGACAAGAGAGAAAATTGCAGCGCTAATTTTCAAGCTGCATTTCAGACAGAAGTTCAAGATGAATCCTGGTTGTGGCATTTTAGATTTGGACATTTGAATTTTGGTGAGCTGAAGCTACTGCACAAAAAGAATATGGTGAAGGGATTACCATTGATCACAGGCCAAAGAGGATTTGTGAAGGCTGCATTTTTTACAAGCAGCACAGAGAGACTTTTCCAGTCGGAAAGTCCTATAGAACACGCACACCACTTGAGATTGTGCACTCTGACATTTATGGTCCAATGCAGACATCATCCATTGGTGGCTGCAACTATTTTCTAACTTTTATAGATGATTACTCAAGAAAGACATGGGTATATTTCCTAAAACATAAATCTGATTCATTTAGTTATTTTCAGCAGTTCAAGGCACTCGTGGAGAACCAGAGTGGTCATCGCATCAAGATTTTAAGGACCGACAGAGAAGGTGAATATGTTTCAAATGAATTTCTGAATTTTTGCAAGACCCATGGCATACAGAAACAATTCACTACACAGTATACACCTTAGCAAAACGGTATAGCGGAAAGAAAGAACAGAACCATCATGGAGATGGCACGCAGCATGATGGCAGCCAAGCATTTTCCAAATGAGTATTAGGGTGAAGCAATTGCAACTACCGTATACATTATGAACCTGTGTCCGACAAAGAGTGTGAAGAACAAAGTTTTGCAAGAAGTATGGACAGGTATAAATCATAGTGTTTCACATTTAAAAGTTTTTGGTTGTGTTGCATATGCTCATGTTCCAGATGAGTTGAGAAGGAAGCTAGACAAGAAGGGACAGAAATGTATTTTTGTCAGCTATTCAGATGACACAAAAGCATACAAGTTTTATGACCCTGTAGCAAGGAAAGTGATAATCAGTCGAGATGTTCAATTTGTCGAGAATGAATCATGGGATGGAACCATCAACATAAATGTCAATATTGTGTCAAACATCGACAATGATGATATGGAAGAGGAAGTGGTTCAAACACCACACGTAAGTCAACCAGTCGAAGCACCATTGACTCCCATAACACCACGACATGGTTCACCACAAGGACCATCGACACAAATAGCAGCTCGAGCTACACCGACAAGTACACCAAGAGGACAGCAGACTCCATCAATCATTTCATCTAGGTCGACATCGACAGAACCGATGAAGACAAGAAGTCTGCGAGAGATATATGAAGCTGGTACACCTAACTCATTCTCTCTCTTTGCATTATTTGCACCTATATATGATCCACTAACATTTGAAGAAGCTGTTGAAGAAGAAGTATGGGCACAAGCCATGGATTAAGAAATAGAATGCATTGAGAAAAACCAGACATGGGAACTGGTTGATGTACCAAAAGACAAGGATGTAATTAGTGTCAATGGATTTATAAAACAAAGAAAGATGCTAATGGGAATGTGAAAAAGCACAAGGAAAGAATGGTAGCAAGAGGGTTCACACAACAACCCAGCATACACTTCAATGAAACATTTGCACATGTTGCATGCATGGATACAGTCAGAACAGTTTTAGCCATTGCTGCACAAAACAAATGGCATGTCCATCAAATGGATGTCAAGTCAGCATTCTTAAATGGCTATCTAGAAAAGGAAGTATATGTGGAACAGCCACAAGGGTATGAAGTTCCAGGTCAAGAGCACAAAGTGTACAGGCTAAAAAAAGCACTCTATGGTTTGAAGCAAGATCCTAGAGCTTGGTACAGTTGGATTGACTCCTACCTCATTGAAAATGGATTTCACAGAAGTGAAAGTGAACCAACTTTATACACCAAAGTCGATGAGCAAGGTAAGATGTTAATTGTCTGCCTGTATGTAGATGATTTAATATATACTGGTGATTATGGCATAGCACATTTTAAAACAGTCATGGAAAGTGAATTTGAAATGACTGATCTGAGGCTTATGAAGTTTTTCTGGGCATTGAAGTTCAACAGTCTGAAAGTGGTATTTTTATATCATAGTCTAAGTATGCAAGTGAAGTTTTAAAAAGATTTAATATGTCTAATTGCAAGACAGCCCCAACACCAGTGATAATAGGTTTAAAATTGAGCAAGGATGATGAAGGATCCACTGTAGATTCTACGCTATTCAAAAGGTTTGTTGGCAACCTTATGTATTTGACAGCAACAAGACCAGACATTATGTATGGAGTAAGTCTGTTCTCAAGGTTCATGGAGTCACCAAAGGACTCACATTGGCAAGCAGGTAAAAGAATTCTGAGGTGTGTAAATGGCACAAAAGACCTTGGTATTATGTATTCAACCTCAGAAAATTTTAAACTCATTGGTTACACTGACAGTGACAATGGAGGCAACATAGATGATAGGAAAAGCACATCTAGGTACACATTTCATTTTGGTACAGGTGTTGTTTCACGGGCTTCAAAGAAATAGCCGATAGTAACTCTATCTTCAGTTAAAACAGAGTATGCTGTAGCGACTAGTGCTGCATGTCAAGCTGTCTGGATGAGGAGAGTCTTAAAATACTTGTCACAGAACCATCAAGAACCGACAACAATCTTCTGCGACAACAATTCAGCCATAGCATTATCAAAGAATCATGTGTTTCATAAGAGAACCAAGCAGATCGACACAAGGTTTCATTTTATAAGAGAGTTGGTGAACGGCAAGGAAAATTGTTTGGAATTTTGTAGGTCTAAAGACCATCTTGCCGACATCTTCACAAATCCATTAGCAAAGGATACTTTTCAGTGTCTGCGTACAGTGATCTTGGAATGACAAGTTCTCCACAATGAACTCTGTCATACACAGAGCATGTCTAAGCTCTGAAACATTTTGTAAATTTTGTTTTAAAAATCCCCATCTACTTATAATTAAGGGGGAGTGTTGGAAAAATGTAATTACTCACAGATCTGTACTTGACTTCCAACCGACTCTGTCAGAGTCTGTACAAGTCAAGATCTTATCTGTCAGTCTGACAAGAAGGAAGAGTCCACGAGTAGGCAATGTAAACCAATCGAATTTATTTCTAAAGCTAAGTTGTTAGGTAGATAGTTATTACAGTCTTTAATGGTGAGTCAGTTGGCCCATGTAGAAGCAATCTTCAGGTTGCCTATAAATAGAAGAAGCAAATCGTAAATCAGTTTATGGACACAGACACAGACATTAGACAATAGAGAGAACTTCGGGTGAGAAAAGTGAAGTTGAAGCTCAAGCTTCTGTGTATGTGATTTAGTCAAAGAGCCGAAGCTCTATAGACTGACAAGTCTGGACCGACCAGTTTGTAGTACTTTGTTATTTCCGCATAGTTAAATATATGAAATAGTTTATGGTTGAATGCATGATTATTTGGCCACACATATTTCCAGATTTACTTCTGTAAATGTCTTTTACAATTACTGTTAAGTGAAAAGAACAAGAACCCATAAAAATCTCACCACGTGAAAGTTCCAGGTTTCACGGCACATTGGTCGACTCAAGTCTTCCTACATATTTGGGCATATGTTCTTATAATTTCTTTGGATTTGTTAATGTGTCCATTTTTACTCTATCTTACTCACAAGTGAAAAGCATTTGTAATTTCTTAAGTCTTTAGACTAAGAAACATACTCTGTAGATTTCGACCAAAGTGAGCCCCATTAGAGGAATTTTGGGGTCTAAAATGGGCCTCCTAAGGAAAATAATAAAATAATATTGATTAATTTTGGAGGAAGAAAGAAAAAAACTACTTTTTGTGTTCGTATTTTCGACATATATCCATGTGTTTTTACTCAAATTTCGATCAGCAGAGCTCATTGGATGCGGAATTTGATTCTGCATCCAACGAGTACCCACACTGCATACTTTTGATGGAGCCCGCTACCCCAAAAACAAGAAATACCTGAAAAAACGTGATGATGACAAGTATTTCTTGTTTTGGGGGTAGAGGGGTCCATAAAAAGTATGCAGTGTGGGTACTCATTGGATGCGGAATCAAATTCAGCATCCAACGAGCTCTCTTGATTGAAATTTGAGTAAAAACACAATGAAATATGTCGAAAATACGAACAAAAAAAGTAGTTTTTTTTAATGACAAATATGTCAATTCAACCATTATGGTGGACTTATTTTATTGAAATTCTATTGGTTCTTGAATTCCAACTCACAAAAACTTATTTTGGCACGTTTTCTTATAAGGCTCATTGTAGACCCCAAATTTTCTCTAATGACTTGAGTGGTCGGTTGAGTCAGCTGACTAAAGTGAGCCGACTTGGTCGAAAACATGAAGTGAGCCGACTTGGTCGAAGACACGAAACAGCCGACTTGGTCGAAGAGAAGAAGTCAGTCGAAGTGACAAGTGGTCGAGGTAAAATCAGTCAAAAGAACCGACAAGTAAGTCGAAGTAATTTTGTTCGAGTGAAAGATCAACTAAAATTTCCTAAACTTGTCTAGTCGGGAGATAGACAAGTTTCACCCGACAAGTGAAAAAGAAAAAGTGGTTGACGTGAAAAGAGAAAATCAAATTTTAATATTGACTGAGCCCTAAACTCAAGTTTAGTCAGCTTGGTTTTGGCTATCACCAAGATGTATCTTGCCGAAAATCTGAAAACTGGGGAAAGCGTTGCAATCAAGGTAATTACTAAAACGAAACTTACAGATAAAAAAATGATAGCTACGAAGAAAAATGAATTAATGATTCGAATCAAAACAAAAATCTCAATTATGAAAACACTGAAGCATCCCAACATCGTGCAGCTCTACGAATTCATGGCCCGCAAAGAAAAAATATATTTTGTGATCGAATATGTCAATGGAGGAACCCTTGCTGACAAAATAACGATAGCTAACTTTACAAATAAGACTGATCTGGAGCATATATCGAGGAGATATTTCCAGCAGCTTATCAGCGCTGTAGACTACTGTCACAGCAGGGGAATTTACCACAGAGACCTCAAGCCTGACAATCTTCTCTTGGACGATAAAGGGAATCTCAAGGTAGCAGATTTTAGGCTGAGCGTTACTCAGGAACATGTTAGGGAAGACTGCCTCTTTCACAGTGCATGCGGGACTCTTTACTACTTAACTCCGGAGGTTCTAGGAACAAAGGGCTACGACGCTACGAGGGGAGACATATGGTCGTGCGGAGTAACCCTTTACCTTCTCAGGTTTGGCCATCGTCCTTTCGGTAATGACAATTTGTCTGACATGTACGAGACAATGATAAATAGAAATTGCAATTTTCCGAAGCCTTGGTTCTCCGATGAAGTTCGTGAGATACTTTCTCAAATGTTTGATCCTAACCCTAAGACGTGGATTACCATTCCTGAGATCATGGATGTACCGTGGTTCAAAGAGGGTTTCGAGGATTATAATCGATCTTTGCATCACCAAGATCGTAATGATTGCTCATGTCCTGAGGATGTGGATTTGGCGATCACAGATCTCGAGAGTGGCCCAAATCCCCCATTCCTCAACACCTTCGGTTTACTGGCTTCTTGCGGGTAAGAACTAGACCTTGCTCCTCTCTTCAAGGATTCAAGAACGGTATTGCGATTCATGTCGAACCACCCTGTTTCCGCCATTAAATCCAAATTTGAGGAGATTGGGAAGGCCAATGATTTCTATGTCACAGAGAGAGAGTATAAGGTTAATATGGAGGGAATGAAATTTGGTAGGAAAGGGCGATTAGGTGTTGAAGCCAAGATTTTTGAGATAGTGCCATCTTTGTACTCAGTGGATGTGAGTAAAACGGGCGGGGACACACATGAATATGAAGTTAATCATTCACAGCAACATGAGAACATAACTCCAAAGAACAACATTAGGATTGAAGAAAATGATACCAAACCGTTTCTTGTCCAATTACTTCGTTCAGTGATTCAGATCATACCCTAATCATTCCATCATTCAAGAATTTCAAACTTTGGTATATTTGTTTAAAGTTATGTAAATTGACAGAACTAGTATTACTAAGTTGGTGAGGAATAAATGTAGTCTTTTATAAATAAAATTTGTTTGTGAAAAATAAATAGTTTATAATGATCTAATTTTTTTAATTAGAAAAAAATGGTGCATATCCAATTTCTCTAATATTTCTCAGTTGAACCTTAATTATATTACTAATAATGTATTTAAAAATAAATAAATTTTCTAATAGTTATCTTGAATTATAATATATTTAAAAATAAATATATTTTTTGATAATCATAATATGAGAGAGAAAAACATAATTATATAATTAAGAATAATAAATCAACTAATAACAAGATAGAAATAAATTTTTTTGATAGTTATCTTGAATTATATTACTATTAATATATTTAAAAATAAATATATTTTTTGATAATCAACTATGCATGCTACACAAGATTTATGAAGTTGGTTGTCAAAATAAAAAGCGGAAGGAGACTCATCGACGACCACTACTAGGCACATAATCCAACATACCGGACTTGGTTGTCAAAACACGAAACAACAGGAGGACTCATCGTCGACCACTACTAGGCACATAATCCATCATACTAGAGATGGTAGAAGGCTCTCAAAATATAGGAAAATAGATTTATTAGCTTAGATACCAATTGAAGGCGGTGGAAGAAGCATGATTGGGTTGTAGGTCAGGAATTTGTATAATATTCCAAATAGAAACACATAAACAAAATAAGACAAAACTTAATAGTTTATTCCTTCATTAAATTAGAAAAAAAACATTTACAGCCATACATCTCTATTGTTCTATGCAGAAGTTTCCCCACTCCTATAGCCATTATAATATCTCTTATATGCATATGCTTCCCCACTACTGACATCTCTTATATGCACACATTTCCCGACTACTGATATATGCAAAACATGGCCTATCTAGACTCTTCTATAATATGTCAATTCTTCACATCTAGAGGCTTCTACAGCTCTAGGCTTCCTCAACAAGTTTCTCCTTACATTAATATCAGTGTCACATTAACTTTCCATCTACCCCATAAACAAACCACTTATCGAATTGACATGATATGTTTTGAGTAAATATAGTTTAATATTTTGAAATATTTAACTATGTTTGAATAATTATTTTATATGGATTTAGATTTGATAACTTTGTCATGGGGAAATGATGGATGGTGGAGGCTCCTTGTGCTTTCATATGATGGAACCCTTCCTCTCACGCACGGAAAAGATAATCCCATACATGCCATGCCGATCTCAATTTAATAACATTTTTATCATAGTTTTCTACGAGTCCACTGAAATGAAACACGCTATTATTATTTCTAGATTTGATTGTTTATGTATCTTCACTTCAAATTGTTCTTTAAACATTTTATAAATATGAACTTATCAGATGTATATCATAACCGTTCTTCAGATAGTTCAATCTTAATTGTGCAACTCAAGTTCATCAATTTGATCTTGGAGGGATATTTAATTACTATGCATTTTTGCGGTAGTTCCTTTTGGTAGTGATTCTTTTTTGTTCTTAATATTTGTTATGAAAATCCAGGTGGAAAAGGAAAAAATATATATTAAGATCTAGATGGAATATGTTTAGTTCAAGTAAATTTAGTGGGCATTGTTTACCGAAAAGCGGTTCCAATTATGACATCTGATCCAGGAGCATTTGTTACATGTATAACCAAATGAAAAGTATAGGTTATTGCACTGAATCTAAGCATTCCTAAAATCTTAACAGACAAGAAATATCCTTTTACAAGCTAAGAGTTTCAATTTTCTTGTGGGAATACTAAAAATGTTTCAATGTAGGTAACATCTATGTACATCGGGCTTACAAAAAATGTAGGTAACATGATCCAAATTTAATAACATAAGTTTACAAAAAACAATTGGAAGTAACAAATACTGACATGGTATCCGCTATTGATCCAGTAAAATGGAAAAACTGCTAAGAAGAGATATGAAAGAAAAACATAAAACAATTTGAGATATTCTTCTCTTCAACAATTTGAAGCTCAACTCCCCCTCACCTTAACTCTACCCTGTCGAGGCCTCTTGATTTTAAAAATCCAAGGATGTTTTCACTCAGTTCCTATATATATGCTCTCAAATATATATTTAAGTTTGAATCGAAGTTTTCTTCGGTGTTTCATTTCCCCCACTTTGGGGGTATGCTATTTAATATTATAACTATGCTTACTCTTTATATAAACCATGTATAAAATATATAATAATATATTATTTGCTAACGTTTGTCTTAGGATATCACATATTGTGATCCCTAAACTTAAGACACTTTCTTCATTAAGGTCATAAGGTAGATGGTTAGGTTTATTAGGTTAGGAAACTCTAAACATCCTTGCATGTTGGATTCCCTCATATAAAATGGTAGTTCTTCAGTGCTTGATGAGATATATAAATTCAAGATTTCATTTAATCTCTTATAAAAAAGTTAGATGAGATCAATATTTAATCAAGTCATTTTCACTCGATAATCATTAATTCTTTTCAGTAACTCCTAGTGCTTATCCAAATCCCATACTCAATGCTATAAAGAGGTAGTTACAAACTTAGTGCAATTCCAGAGCTCCTTGCTCAACACTAATGCTAGGATGTACATGTGTAGGATACACCTAGGGATATAATGGCTAAGGATCCGATGTTGCAGAGTTTATGCTCAACATCAACATGAAAGGCTCAAGGGCTTATGCCCAACACTCCCAATTTATCTTTTCATGTGTTCCAGAGCTTTATGCTCAACACAAATGTCTCAAAACTCGTGCTCCAAAGTTTCTTGCTCAACACAAATATAAGTACTCATGTGCTCCAGAACTCCTCGCTCAACACAAAACATCTCATCAACCATGTGCTTCAGGGTCCACGCCCAACACAAGAAAACATATATATATCATATGCAATTGGCTTACGCCCAATATACCAAACAAACCATCATTTGCATATGCAGTGGGGTCTTTCACCCAGTGTATCAAAATAAAACATCAACATAACATCAAAATCAATGGGGCTCATGCCCATAAGTGTTAGGTCCAAAATTCAGGATATTACATCGATATAGCTAAGAAGTACAACTATATATATATATCTATGAAGGTATGAAAATTATAACTCATGAACAATCATAATTTGTATGGTTATGTTTCCAAGCGACCCCACTGCCATAGGGTAGATAAGCTCTTGGACCTTTTCCACTTACCGTTATAGCTTACAAACGATAATCACGAAAGGATCGGAAACAAACACAGAACCCCAATAGGATTTATAAAAGGAAATAAAAAGTCCTATCATGTTATATCTACCAACATGCAACTGGAATGAGATGCATCTACCTACATCTACTTTAACGATATCACATTACTAAATAAAATATTGCTCCTAGATCTAAGACCTCGCTAGAGGGAAACACCATCAATTATAAAAACTAAATTACAATCTGATAAACAGTCCATTAATAGTCTATGTGCATATAATAAATTTTATAAATAATAGTGTGGTTTCCTTATGAGTTAAATGATCGGGTAAAAGAACAAAGAGATTCAACAGGCCCTTTCCTTGACTTACATAAATGTTCAAGAAGGGGAGTTATAAACAAACCTCAGTAGAAAATAAGTAACCTACATAAAAAGTTATTATGAGCTTGGATGACACAATAATATAAGTCTTAATAAAATAAACCCTCACCGATGATAAAAATACATCAATTACCTAGGAACTGAGGGTCTTCCCATACAAGAATACCTACAAACGACATGCATACTTGAATAAGTCTCAGCTCTATAATATAATATAATGTTCTACGAGAAATTTAGTTACAATAAAATGTCACAAAAAATAATAAATAATAAATAATAATGCTGGCAATAAAATGTAAACAATGTTAGTCCATGATGAGCTTATTAATGTTAGTTACACAACTAGATGAGGAGGAAATAAATACTCATCCATAGGTTGAGTAGGCACTTTTTCTATACAACCCTCTTGCCATAAGCATAGAATAAAAGGATTGCATCCTTGATGGGAATATCTATAAACTAAAACATGCATACATATGTTTGTTCTTAAAGACATATTTTCGATCTTGTGTTATCATCCCTTGATAACACAACCATCGAGATATGGATAGATTCCCCTTTTGTATGTGTTCTATGCATAGGTTAACTTGATGATTTGTTGGTTGTGATTTTATGCTCTTATCATATCGATGGTTAAGTGTATATATAAACATATTCACAAGTTAATTTAAATTGATGAGAAGACTCTAAGTAAGCATGAAATCAAAATCAAAATGTGAACGTCATGGCTGTGGACATCAACTCGCTCATGCCATCCTAAATGTCAAGTAGAAACACATATATGTCCTTGATTCTAGTTGCGGACAAGGCTTCCCAGTCAAGAATTGAATGAGCTATAGAGCGAGTCATTAAAAAATATTAGCAAATGAGGTCGCCATGGGGAGAGGGTGATATTTTCTAATGTTGGTTTGGAGACGACATCAGGGAAAAAGAATGGAGGGGTGGTTGTTTCCCCTTAATCCATGGGTTCAACCAAATGTTTGTGGGGCATGGACATTCTAGGAAAAGCATGCCATGGACGGTTCCCTCCTCGAAAAACCTAAATGTAGTAATTACCATGAACGTAGGAGAAAACACCTCCTACTTTGAGGCTGGTCTGACGGTTTCCATATTCATGGAGGAGTGGGATTAACACATGGTGTTTTGTACATCCATAGTAGTAACCCTTCCCATGTGGAGTGATGATGGGGAGCCCCATTGGATGGAAACTTAACATAGTAATGTGAGGTTTCCTGATGGTTAACGTGGGAGAATCTAGTATGTTTAACTTAGGATTAATGCATAGCATGTATATATGATTTAAGGTAATGGTTAACGTAGGTCTAATTCATAGTATATATAAATATGATGTAATGAATCAGTAATGTTGGTGTAGTGAATGTGCATAACATTTATTAAGATGATTTAGCCTTTAGTGAATGTGCATAACATTTATTAAGATGATTTAGCCTTTAGTAGTTATTTCAACTGTCAATGATCTTAACGTAGTAAAAATCCAAAATATCATGGACTGTAACAGTTCTTTATAGCAATTATTTTTCCTTATGAGAAAAATGATCGAGTAAAAGAACAAAGGGATTCCACAATCCTAGTCCTCAACTTAGAAGTGTTCAAGCATAGGTGTTGTGAACAACTCTCAATAGAACATAAGTAAACTGCACAAGAAGTTATCATCAGTTTAGATGACAAAATCATGTAGCTTATAATAAACAAAACACACATGGATGATATGAGCGCAAGCAACCCACTGGCCAATGTGAAGCTTTAGTGCCTAATGACCCAACCGCGTGAAGGTTAAGGCTCTCTTTTACTCCTAAGCTACTGCCCTGCCTCTGCAAGCTGATCAAATACATCATTTACCTAGGAGATGAGGGGATTTCAATGCAAGGCTACCTGCAAACAACATACAGACCCGAATAAGTCTTGTATATATAATATTAGATAGTTCGTTCTCCAAGAACATGAGTTACAACAAAATAATCATCAAAATTAATGTGTGGAATGAAATGTAAATAATACATGCAATCTTATAAAGTTGGTTAATATATGATAATCCTATCATTGTTGTTGTTGTTTATATAACTAGTTTATATAACTAGCTAGCGAGGAAATGAATACTCAACCATAAACTTAGTAAGCAACTCTATACAAACCCATTCACCATAACTAAACAAAAGGATTGAATTCTTGATATTCAAATATGTAAACTAAAATTAGATACTTTCCTAATCAGAGATCGATTCAAGGCAAAAGAGTTGGCTATACACACACAAACATAAGAGTTGGTCATGCATACATACATACATACATATAATCTAAACAAGGGATTGAAACATTAGAAATCGTAACTATCAAACCATCAAGATAACCTATGCATAGAACACATACCAAAGGGGAATCAATTTGTATCTAAATGGATGTGTTATCAAGGGATAATAACATTTGATAGATAGTATGTCTTTAGGAAATAATGAGTAAAATCAATTAGCGTGCACAAGTTCAACAACTAATCGAGGTAGGTTGTGGCTTTTCTAGGCCAAAACCTACCTATCTACTAACTAATTATAAAAATGATGGTGGATGAAAACAAAAAACTTAATTCCTAACTAGATATGACAAGATTTAACCACAAGTACATAAGTATAGGTAGAACAATCCTCAACTAAGGTATCGTATCGATGGCTAAGTGTATATATAAACATATTCACTCGTTAATAAATTGATGAGCAGACTTAAGTCAGCACAAAATCGAAACCTACATGGTTATAAAGACCCTATGGGAAGGGGCAAGGCTACAACTGCCTTAAGGAAGGAAAAAATCATATTTTTTTCATAAGAGCGTTCGAGGAATGCATGTCCATACACTCTATGTGGGGGCCATGGAATACAAAGATCAATAGTAATAAAAATGTGAACTGTATCCCGAAACCAAGGTGGAATTACCTCCCACTCATGGCTTGCATATGAATGTCGTGGTTGTGGAGTTCGACTCCCTATTGTCGATCCTAAATGCCATGTAGAAACACCTCCCTCTTTGCCTTTGGTTGCGGCCACAACTTCCCAATCAAGGATTGAATGAGCTTGTAGAGCAAGTCATTGGACAGGATTAGCGAATGAGACCACCATGGGAAGAGTGCAATCTTTTCTAACATTGGTTTGAAGGGGGCATTAGGGAAAAAATCCTGGAGGTATTGGGACGTTTCCCCCTTAATCCACTAGTTCAACTAGTTGATTATGGGGACCTTTCCTGCTAGGCAAAGCATGCCATGGTCGACGCTCTCCTTAATGAACTTAATACCAATAATTACCATAGATGCAAGAGAAAATGCCTCCTTTGAGGTTCATCCAATAGTTACCATATTCTTGGAGGAGCAGGAATAACCCACGGTCATGTGTATGTGCAACGGTTGTAACCCTACTCATATTGAGTGGTGATGGAGAGCCCCGATGGATGGAAACTTAACCTAGTAACATGGGGTTGTCCAAAGGTTAATGTGGGAAAAGTGTATGCTTAAGGCATAGGATGTATATATAGTTTAAGGTAATGGATAACGTAGGGATGATGTGTAGTATATATAAGTATGGTGTAATGAATGGTAATGTTGTGGGAAAAGTGTATGCGTAACGCATAGGATGTATATATAGTTTAAGGTAATGGATAACGTAGGGATGATGTATAGTATATATAAGTATGGTGTAATGAATGGTAATGTTGGCATGATGTATAGTATATATAAGTCTGGTGTAATGAATGGTAATGTTGGCGTAATGTATAGTTAATGTAGGTTAATTATTTTATATATGAGGATGAGAATGAGGATGAGGATGAGGATGAGGATGAGGATGAGGAGGAGGAGGAGGAGGAGCCAATATATGACTTGATGAAGAAGTTATAAAGAGTCTAGTGACTCTATATAAGTGTTTCATCCATAAGCATGTATATGCTAACTAATTGTATATCTGGTGTAATGAATGGTAATGTTCGCGTAATGTATAGTTAATGTAGGTTAATTATTTTATATATGAGGATGAGGATGAGGAAGAGGAGGAGGAGGAGGAGCCAATATATGACTTGATGAAGAAGTTATAAAGAGTCTAGTGACTCTATATAAGTGTTTCATCCATAAGCATGTATATGCTAACTAATTGTATATATATATGGGGATAAAAAGCCAATATATAAGTGGATGAAGAATTCATAAAGAGTGGAGTGTTTCATCTACAAGCATGTAAAAATGGTTGGAACTGTAAATGGACTGAATTTCCGAAAGGAAAATGAATGATAGATTGGATACAGTTCCTTTATGTAATTGAAAATAAGTGACATCAATAACTTGTCCAAGTTATTTCAAAGATTGATTCTAGAATGATGGACTACTTAAAATAACTTGAACTATATTAGATCAAAATAAAAAATAAAGAAGTGCATTGTTGATTCGCTCCATTCCATTAATCTCTTAAAAGGGAAAAAAATTGTATCCATTATTTCTATTGTATAGCTAACAATCCATTCGAAAAGTACAAAAATAATTTTTTGGCATTTATTTCATGTGGATGAAAAGATCGAGGTGAACTAACTTCTACCCAGAAAGAGAACTTGATCGATAAGCACCAATATCTATTATGGGTAGAAAGAGAGAGACAAATACGCCCATAATAACTACCAGAACTTGCATGTAAAAATAAGAATGCATATGCTCACTAAAAGATAATGAAGGTGGTAACTGATTCTACATAAGTGTTTCATCCATAAGCATGTAAAAATAAGAATGCATATGCTCACTAAACTAGCAACAACCATATCAATAAGATTAATATGTTTGGAATACGGCGAGAGGAATATATCACCAGTGAAGTTAATTTAATAGTTGTATCATGATTGGAGTTAACCTAATAGTTAATCTAATAGTTATCCAATATAATTGCGATTAGAGTTAAAGTTAAGCTAATAGTTGTAGAATCATTGGATTTAAACTAATAATTGTATCTAATATTTAATTTAAAAGTTAATATATCAACCATTACAGTTCAATTAAAATTTGTGATTGGAGTTGAAGTTAAGCTAAAGTTGTATCATCATTGGACTTAACCTAATAGTTATAAAATTTTTTCCTAAAGAATGTGTCAATTACTTGTATCTAATAGTTAATCTAACATAAAAACCACTTAAGTTGTGATTGTTAAGCTCATAGTTGTATCATCATGTTGGAGTTAAGCTAATAGTTGTATTTAATAGTTAATTTAAAAGATAATATAAATCTATTGTAGTTAATAAAAGAGTTTCGAGTTATCCTGACTTCTAGCTTCCAAATGGAGTTGGACTAAGCCTTATGCACATTAACTAGACTCCCAATTGGTAGGTGGAGTTTGAGTGTCACATCAGTTGCACATTACCATGCCACTAAGTGCAGTTATCACATGAGTTAAGAGGAATTTATTAGGAGTTCAGAGGATTTTATTAGGAATTATATTATCACACGAACTGCACTTTACTTCAACTCCCAACTGTAAAATGCAGTTTGACTAATTAACTCGACTTTGAGCTGCTAGATGGAGTTCAGTTGTCACATGTACTACACACTAGCAACAACCATGTCATTAAGTTCGATTATCACATGAGCTATTTTTTATTTTTTATAATTGTTTATAAGGAGTCCGAACGATTAATAGTTAATTTAAAAGTTAATATAAATCGATTGTGGTTAATAAAAGAGCTCTGAGTTATCCTGACTAAGCCTTATGCACATTAACTAAACTCCCAGTTGGTAAGTGGAGTTCGAGTGTCACATGAGTTGCACAATACCATGCTACTAAGTGTAGTTATCACATGAGTTTAGAGGAATTTATTAGGAGTTCGAACTATTTTATTTGGATTTCAACTCTTACATGACTCCACATTAGCTAGACTCATAGATGCCAAATACAGTTGGACTAAGCCGTAAGTAATTAGAGTTGAAGTTAAGCTAATAGTTGTAAAATCATTGGAGTTAAGCTAATAGTTCTATCTAATAGTTAAGCTAATATAAATCTATTGTAGTTAATAAAAGAGCTATGAGTTATCATGACTTCTAGCCATGGGGGCTTCACTTGTTGGCCAATATCCTACCACGTTAGTTCATATTGTGGGTTTTAAAATGATAAAAAATCGAACCAATATATTGCAGGTATTGGGAAGATGAGGAGTTAAAGGTCGGGGTGGGTAGGGTGGTTTATAAGGATTGAGGTATAAAAAGGGGTGGGGAGGAGGTTTTAAGTATTGGGAGGGGGTTTTCAACAGAAAGAGTTTGGGTCAATATATCTCGAAATTAAGGGTAATCTTTAACATCCCATGATCGCACGTGCTATGTGAGAGGTTCACTAAGTAAAGTCCCCGTTCTTCTAGCTTCCAGCTTCCAAATGGAGTTCGACTAAGACTTATGCACATTAAGTGGAATCCCAATTGTTAGGTGGAGTTCGAGTGTCACATGTGTTGCACAATACCATGCCACTAAGTGCAGTTATCACACGATTTCAGAGGAATTTATTAAGAGTTCGAACTATTTTATTTGGAGTTCGACTCTTACATGACTCCACATTAGCTAGACTCCTAGATGCCAAATGCACTTGGACTAGCCGTAAGTAATTAGAGTTGTAGTTAAGCTAATAGTTACCCAATATAACTTTGATTAGAGTTAAAGTTAAGCTAATAGTTCTAGACACATTTGTGTTAAGCTAATAGTTGTATCTAATAATCGATGGAGTTAAGCTAGCAGTTGTATCTAATAATCGAATAGTTGAAGATTAATTTTAATTTTTAGAACTATCACTAACTCTACTTATCACATCTTAATTAAATTATTTTTTTATTTTTTTGAAATTATTAATTATTAATTTTGGACTACACTCATATAATCAATCTGGACAGTACACTAGTCTCATTCTCGTTTAATCTTGGACAACTACCATAGAATCAATCTGTACATTACACTTGTCTCATTATCGTCGGTAGATGAAAAAGCATAGATGGTAGTCCACCCCAAAATTCTAACATATATACGCCTATCGACGTAACTATCGGCGTAAAGATAATGAAGATGGTAACTTAATGCACAGGATGCACCTAGCCTAGATAATGCAGTCGATGAAGTGTCCTGATTAGTTTAATCAAATGATCGATATCATCCACTTCAGCAGGTCAGTTCATTCAATACATCAGTCTCAGCAAAAACAAGATCTAAGATTGTTGTTATATCAAGAAGGAGATCTAGGATTGTTGTTATATCAAGCAAGAAGCTCAAGCATTGTTAGAAAGCTGCACAATCCAATTTGAAATATTACCCTTTTACTCCTGTTCCCCTGGAGCACACCCTCCCACGATATATTTCCACACTCCTCACACCAACAGATGTTCACCTACGACTTCAAGTAATGTCCATATAATCTCTTGGTCTTTGCGTATAGTGTAACATTATGATTTTCATAATTCTGAATTCTAAAATAGATTAAATTTAAGAATTTAAAAGTATAATAAAATTAAATTAAATGTACAATCTTCATATTTCTTTTTGAAGATATCTCGCATGTTGTGTCTCAACTCACTCGAAGTGTGCCCAATCTTCATATTCATGAGCTTTGATGCCCCAAAGAGTGAAAGCTGCTCGGGTTGAGATGAATCGATTCCTTTGAAACCCTTTTCTTTACTGAATTCAATCGCTCAAAACATTCCTTTTTTTTAAATTCATTTAGCATTTTAATCAATCATTGTTACCACAAATCTCATCCATAACCTCTCTTTTTATCTCACATCTCAATTTTATTGAAAATATGTCAGGTTTAGCTCATGAGCTTGATGGAGGAAGGAAAACCAGTCTCCAATACGATATAAGCTTTTCAAAATCCTCCTTGAACGAATTTGAGTTACAGGTATGTATGTCTCTGGGTTCTGTTTCTTCTCTCTCAATATTTTAATCATGATTTCATGGCTATGGCAAAGGCTCCAGGTAACGATTCAATCCCTCAAAAACCATCCTCGAACGAATTTCAGCTCCAGATATAAAAGGCTTTGGGTTTTCTTTCCTATCAGTATTTTAACTCTGATTCCATCGTTTCAATCAGCTCCAGTATTTTAACTATGATTCCATTTTAATGAAGCAATCTATATATACATTTTAATGATGCAAATAATCGATATATACATTTCAATAAAGCAAATTGATCGGTTAGTAAGTGGATTAATGTTAATAATCGCACACTACAAAATGACTTGTTGCCTTCCTTTATGATTCGGTGTATTTCAAAGTTTGCATAGTGAAAAATGATTAATTGCATTGATTAAATAGCATTCAACAGATTTATATAACAATGGCATAGTATAAAACAGTTAAAAGAGTTTATTTCAATAATGGTACAATGTTTGGTTTCGTCAACAATATATTGCAAACTTCAAAGTATATGGTTTATATAGATACTATGCATTATTTAACAATTATAAGTTTTTTTTTATATCAATATATATTTTAGAAATTTTGGTGTATTGGAAATTATGATATCCTTATATTACATATATTTTGAATTCAGATTGAACAATTCTAGAGCTGTTTGTTACGTATTAAAATCATTCGTCTATGATGTTATCCTGCCAGTTCCATACAATGTCTTGAAGGCCAGGTCTCAAGTGTTCCTCGAGGAATTTTTCATATTCAGAAGCATCCCCAACCGTTTGGGTCACATCCACCCCACACAAAGACGTTGCGAGCTGAAAAATCTCTGCCTGAAAGCCCAAACGCCCTTTGCTCCCGACGTTAGGTCTCTCTATATTCACCTTACAGTTTTCCTTTCTCACATTAAATCCGCTCGCCTTACCAATCTCTTCAAACTTTGCCATAATGGCAGAAATGGGCTGCTTCGATGTGAATCTTAATATCCGTTTACTACTCGTCTCTATTAAATCCTCACACATATCATCTAAAGAAACCATAAACTTGAAGGACTTCGGCTCAGTCGAGAAACCTTTAAAAGCCGAAACAAAGTCATCTTGGCAGATATCGTACTTGCAATTACCTGCAGGGTCTGAACTGAGCGGCTGCAACGATACATTATCCGGCTCGAAGCCCACTTTAAACCACCGATCCTCCATTATCTCCTGGATGGTAATTCGCGTCTCGGGAAATGGATCTAACATTCGGGACAAGAGCGCAGTAATTTCTGGGGAGAAAAAATTGGATGGGCAACTGTACTCTTTCTTGTACATTTTCCTGCACATGATAGCAAATTTGTCATTGAAGGGAACAGAACCCGACCTGAGCACGTAGAGAATAATTCCGCATGACCATATATCTGCCTTGGCACCGTCGTAGCCCTGCCCGTCTAAAACCTCGGGAGCCGAATAGAGAGGCGTGCCGCAACGAGTGTGAAATAAGCCGTCGGCCCCAACGTTCTCTTGCATTGTACTCAGCCCGAAATCGGCTACCTTGAGGTTTTCGTTTTCGTCTAAGAGCAGATTTTCGGGCTTGAGATCTCTGTGGTAAATTCCCCTGCTATGACAAAAGGCCAGGGCGCTGATCAGCTGCTGGAAATATCTCCTCGACGTATTCTCGTCAGGAAGGGGTTTGTTAATGTCTGAAAGTTGATGGTAGAGCTCTCCTCCTTTTGCATATTCCATCACAAAATATATATCAGTACCACTGGATATGACCTCGTACAGCTGCACGATGTTGGGATGCCTGAGTGATCTCATCACGGAGGCTTCTGTTTTGACCTGATTCTCAACTAATTTTTCTCTGTTAATTGCCTTAATGGCAACACTCTCGCCTGTTTGTAGATTGCGTGCGAGGTATACCTTTGCAGATCCCCCTTCTCCCAATAGTTTGCCAATTTCATACTTGCCCATCAAGATATTACCGGATGTACGATACCTGTTATTCAAATATTTCTCCGGTGTGAATGTAGGTGTCCCTCTCTCATTCAAATTGTAGGCCATTGTGACAACAGTAGCTTGATGATCCTGATTACTATACAGGTTTTAACTTAAACTCTTCGCATACAGAATGGTTGCTACATATGTAAGAATGGTGGCTACATATATACCTCCACACACAAAGGTATATCATCCAATAGCACCATGGGACATTTTCGATAAGCCATGCATGCAAAGGTGTGTCGATTCATTACTGTGTTTACGACCTTAATCTCTGCCGCAAGCCATCGATGTAAAGTTCTGTCTTTGCATATAGAAGATAAAGATGTTTTTTTAATTTATATTTAAGATGGTTTTTTAATTTATATTTGTTAAATGTTAAATTATATATAGTGATTTTTTTTAGCTTTTTAACATATCAAAATTATAATGAGTTTGGGAGGCTTCTTTCCAAACTTTTTGACTATAGGAATACAATTTTAAAACAAATTAAATAATTTTTTTTAGGTTTCATAGACCAAATCAAAGTTAACCGTCATCAAAGTAATTTTATTATTATTTATGAATTGTAAATTTAGATTGGTTATATATATTCAAGTTTAAGATGGATCCATGCAATTTATTATTATGTATTGTTGTAAAATGGGAGGAGATGCCATCATAAAGTAATTGCATTAAAAATAAAAAGTAATTAAAAAAACCATATCAACTTATAAAATCAAAAATTAAAGTAAAATGAAAAATAATTAAAAAAATTCTCAAATTTATTAAATCCATATAAATACTTGATAAATACATATTTAAAATAGAAAAAAAAATTAAAAAGAAATACATAAAAATGAAAATAATAAAAACCACAAATAATTTTTTAAAGATTCTTAATATAAAATCAAAAAATAAAATAATATTTAAAATCAAAAGAATGAAATAACATATAAAATTAAAGAAATGAAAAAATAAATATAAATAATAAAAATTTTAAAATTATTACATTAGTTAGATTTATGTTTCAAATGAGTTCATCTTTGGTTATTTTTTTAAATTGAAAGTTTGTGACTTCTCATAAGTGTTTTTTTTATTACTATTATGTAAAAATAAAAATTATCTGGAAATGCTTTTTTTTTTGGCAATCCAAGCACTTTAAAATAATTAATTTTACAATAAAGTATTCCAAATCCAATTTTCCTTATTATCTATGTCAAAATCTTTTTTCCAACTTGCCAATTGGTGTTCTTTATTGTCTCCAAGTCTTTTTGTTGAATTTGGTACCCATGGAAGCAACATTTTGATTTCTACACTTATTGTCTATAGAGCCTATTCTAGAAAGATTTCTCCTTACTTTTTTTACAATTATTGCATTAAACCCATAGCTATTGAAGAAGTCACTTGGAAAAGGGAACGATCTACAAAGTTGGTTTGATTTTATGCAAACAACATGAGCAAGTGTGTGTTTTCCAACAATTTGTATGTGTTTCAATTGGCACTTGTTTTGTACTTAATCAATATCTAGAGTTCCCTTAATATCCTAAGGACCAAATTGAAAATAACCAAACAATTGTTTTCATCGAAATGGAGCCACCACCAAACTCCAATCTCATACTCATCGACTGAGAGAACTTATTTCTTGATAAGCTAGGAATTTGTGAGACTGGAACATGTGGGAGGAGGGGACACACCTAAATGCATGATCCCTCTTCAATTTTGTAGGGGAGAACACAGACACAAAAAGAAAAACACAAAGACAAAATAAGTTGCTAAAAAAACAATTTGTTCTCCTCTCTCATACATTAACAAAGTAAAAACATATAT
>LPNX010095863.1:51679-178420 GCA_001517045.1 Pseudotsuga menziesii
AATCACCACATCTATATATAGAGAGAGAGAGAGAAGGAGGGGGGGGTGGGGGGCAGCATACCAAAACTAACATATTTTTTCACAATAAAATAAAAATCCATCCAATCCATGATCAGAATATTGGAGGATCACCACATCACATATCAGCTATCGAGTTTCACCAAGAATTACAATCAATGCATCTCTACATTGTTTAGATCTGATATTGGATATTAGATATTGGGTTGTTGGAACTACACCTATCAGGTATCAACCATTGACAATCCAAAAAACATTCAAACCAAACTCCTATGAAAGATATAATCTGGTATCAGATATCAGGCCATTGAGGATCTAGGCTATCCACTATTGACCATCGAGGAATTGGGTTTTAGGGTTATCGGACATTAGTATATCAAACCTTATAACTTGAACAAAATATCTCTTCACTTCAACTGATCCTTTCGATGGAAAACCTCCTCAACACTCCTTGTGGTGGCATTTAAATTGATAGGTGGAAATTTAAGTAATGAACCACACTAAATTCAACACTATTAATCCTAAATGAAAAACTTCTTTAATGCAAGTGTGGTCACCTCACTTATTATACAAAATCTTATCTCACATAGATCTCCATTCTAGATATTGTAGACCGTCGTGATTTGAACTGAACTTCATGACTGTGGGGTTGGTGAAATAATTACCATGAAAATTCTCCACCTTTAATATTTAAACAAATTTTTACAAACAAAGTCATGTTACACCCTATAGCATCCAAACTCCTAAATTATCCTCGTGGATTTCATATAACACAGTTTCCAAATGTTTTGTAAATATGTATGGTAGTTGATCTTTATATATGTAAAAATCAATGCAAATTTCATTACAATTAATCAATTCTTTGATAAAATGATATATGGTGTCAAGAGGCTTACTCTTCTTATGGAATACATGATTCCTTGACAAGTTAATGGTAGACTTGTTATCAGAGAAGATCGGTGTTGGTCCTTCATGTTCATGCAACAACTCCAATAGAATTCTCCTCGCCTAAGGACTCTAACATGCTACTCACTTTGCCACATACTTTTCTTATCCATATGATAAAGTTACAATGGGTTTTTTCTTTGGTTCCCACTGTACTACACTAGAACCAAAATTGAACACATAACCAGATGTTCTCTTCCTATCATCAATGTTTCCTACAAAATCACTTTATGTGTATCCATTCACTTAGTAATCTGAATTTGTTGTATATCTAAATCCTTTTACCATCATGCCAATGAGTACTCTTTAAAGACTCCTATAATCCTAAAAATTTAAATTACCGCATACATAATATCATGCCTAATTATTTTCAAATACATGAGACTACCTATTAGTCTCTTATACAATGTTGGATCAAAACTTGATCTGTTATGCTTCTTGCTAATTTTTGTACCAAGAATTATATTGGTTTTACAACTATCTTATATTTCATTGTCCTAAAACTCCTCAATATATCTTAAGCACATTTTAATTGAAAAATAAATATACATCATCATATTGATTAACTTGTATACTAAGTAAATACTTCATAATCCCTAGATTGATCATCTCAAACTCTATTTTCATGATTGTTTTAAAATTATCTATTGAGATGTCTTTAATGAAAATTAAATCATCAACATATAAATAAACTATCAAGATTTTACCTCCCTAATTTTCCCTACTATACAATTTTGGCTCACTTGGTCTCCTTTTGGATTCATCGCTATTCAAATATTCATCAATTATGCTATACTAAACCCTGGGTGCATTTTTCAATTCATACAATTCCTTCTTCAACCTATAGACATTATATTATTGTCCATTAATCTCATATTTAGGAGGTTATTTCACATGAACTTCCTGGACTCCAAGAATACATTTAATAATTTAGACTTAACGTCCATCCAATATATATCCACTTATTTTGTGTTGGTACATCTAACCCGATTCTCAATACAAGGTCTAATCTAGCTACAAGCATAAAAGTTCCATTGTAATCAATTCATGATTATTGACTATACCCATGTTCCATAAGTCTTGCCTTGTGTTTCTCATTATTACCTTCAACCTTCAACTTGATCTTGTACATCCACTTCACACCTATACAATCCTTTTCTTTAGGCAAGGCTACAAGATCCCAAGTATTATTTCTTTCAATGGCATTTATTTCCTAATCCATCGGTTTCACCCAATCTTCTTCTTTAACTGGTTATAGGATCATATGATATCAAAGGAAAGCTTGTAAGTATTTACTTCTTTATTTTTCACACATAATTCTCTTAAAATCCTAGTTTTCTTACCTATTATTATGTTCATTAGTGTCTCCAATGTGAGTTTTGAATCACTACTTACTTTTGATTTTGTTTCTCACTATAACCTGATGTTTCACCTCGCTCTTGAATTTTGGGTATTATAAAATGTGATGGGATTTCTCCTGGTGACTTCCTTCTAGGCACATTCACAACAAGTGTTAAATTTTATTATGGATTATATTATCCACCCTATACATCCTACTCAACGCCTTCATCATCATCTTGAGATAATTAACTCCTACAACTGATTTATCTATGCTTCCATCCCAAGCTTCTTCTTCCTTGAACTCAAAATCTATGTTGAAAATGCATTTGTTTGTGATGGGATTATAGAGCCTATATTATTTAGACTCATAATTGTATCCAATAATGATACACGTCTCACGTATTCCATCCATATTCCTCCCTATCTCCTTAGGGACATGTGCATAAGTCACACACCCAAAAATACTCAATTGGGAAACACTATAACTCAAGGCCACTCCAAGATTCCGTGAAGATTCCTAAGGAACTTTGTCCTTCAACTTTTCCTTTGACAAGTGCTTCTCTTCCATCATACCTCAATCCATATTCATTATGGTTCAATTTATTTTTTCAACCACTTCATTTTGTTTTGGAGTATACTAGTCGTATATTGTCTCTTGATTCCATGATACCTACTTAACTCCATAAAATCATTTGATTTGAATTCTCTACTTCTATCTGATCCTAACACCTTAATGTTTTTTCCTTTTTCCTTTTCAACCATTTCTTTAGAAAATAAACACAATTCCTCTGACTGTAATCATCAACGAAAGTCAGAAAATAAAGATTTACAACAAATTTTGATGTTTGCATTGGCCCACACAAGTATCAATTTACAAGTTCCAAAGGAACTTTGGCTCTGTATGAAACTCTTCAAACAAAATTCTCCCTATGATTCTTTTCTAACATATAGCTCTCACATGATCTTATTGGTTGTTGGAAACACAACAACCCTTTTACCATGTACTTCTTATGCGTGGGTTGTCCAACACTCAACATATTACACTTCAAACTAGGTACATAATACACATCATCTATTGTTCTTCATTCACCATTCTTACAAAAGAATGCAACAATACCTTTACCATTAACACTCGCCTTATTATCATTAAATAGATTCATTTCAGAATCAACACTGTTGTCTATACTAGAAAATATCCCCTTATTTCAAGTCATGTGATTGCTACAACCACTATCCAAAAACAATATCTCTTTTGAAGTTTCTTAGGTCACATTACATGTTAGAAACACTTGTTTCTAATTATCTTCTTCTTCCTTTGTAATGTTTGTATACTACATACCAAAATCTATCAGCTTCTTCCTACATTGGTTGGAGAAATGACCAAATTTTTTATGGTAGTAACACCGCACTTTTGAATTGTCATATATATGGCTTCCTTGTTACCATGTTCTACTACTACCCCCCCTTAAACTACAAGGGTTCTACTAATATTTCTTTTCAAATTTTGAATCATCTTTGTTGTCCTTTTGTTCATGAATTATGCCTCCTCTACCTCTATTACTAGACCTTCCTCTACCTCTATTACTAGACCTCCCTCTACCTCTTCTTCTTGAAACTTGCAACTGATACTTAAATGCATTCTCTAAAGAAATATCTTGATATATTCTCATCCTAGATTCATGTACTACCATGAAACCAATTAACTCATCAATATGCATCTCAATAATGTCTTTAGACTCTTAGATAGCTACAACCATAGCTTCAGACTTCTTTGGAAAACATCTTAAAACCTTCTTAATCACTCTCTGATATAAGAGGTGTTTTCCCTATTATTCACTCACCTACAGTTCCCTAGGTTGGGGGAGGAGGTATTAAATATTACAATAAGGGAGCTATGGGACCCAATTGAACCTTAGTTTATCATTTACACATTAATTTGGGTCATACAAATAATAAATCTGGAGAAAATAAAGTGCCATTGCTTCATAAGGGCATTTGGAGGTCCATGGGGGCCTTGGGTGGCTATATGCTTCCTTACACATGTCATGACTTAAACCCAAATTTGAAATTATGATTGATGGAATGTTCTTGGAAGGTGAAGAGTCATCAAATAATATATCATGATCCCAAGGATTCTAATGGGTGAGTAGGAGTAACTCCCCATGGAAGAGGAAGAGTATAGGAAGAAACTAGGTGCCATGTGGAGCTAGATTCCCTACGCTTTATGAAAACAATGATGGAATATTATATGAAAATTCAAACCTGATTGTATACCTATGACAACCTGACATGTAAGGGATAAAAATAGCCTCCAAGAGGGTGCATTTGGGATTAGGTGGCAGCCATTCGAATTGGGTGGAAGATGAAGGGTTGAGGAGAAGACCAAGAGGCATGGAGGTTACTCACAAGGGATTCAGCTTGTTAAGAAATATCTTACACGTTCATTCATAAAGGGAGGTTTTTAATTGTAAAAAATAAGGTCAGTATATTGTAGGTATTGGAGAGGGGGGTTGAAGAGTAGAGTATAAGGAGTTTATATATATTAGGGGATATAAAAAGGGGTTTCTTGTAAAAATAAGGAACATATCGAAAAAAAGGGTTTTTATATTAGAAATATGTATGAGAAGGGGGATCGATAGTAGTATTTTTTTAGGTAATTATCAATATGTAGTGAAATTAGGGGTATTCTTTAATATCACGTGAACAAAGGCGCTATGACATGGATTTATTGAGTGAATAACCCATGAGGTTACTAAACATCAAGGATGGAAGACTATGGGAATGAATTAGAAATTGGAGGACCTTATCAGGGTTATAAAAATATGTTATGAGGAATGGAAATGGATTTGGATCATTTGTGAATTTTCCTTTGGCATTTGGAGAGAAATCGCTTGTCCTTTACACGGTGAGTGCACACTTACCCTGCTAGTGAGCCAATTTCAAGAGAGTGAGATTATCATACAATTTGTCCATGGGAGAGGAAATTCATACCTCTAATTTGGAGCTTCAGACAGTTTTTTATTGCATATAGTAGGATTCAGTTGTTCCTAACCCATATTTCCTCCCATTCTCTCAATTTCCACTTCCATATTTCCATGTTTTTCTATGAAGGCACACTAGTGTGAATGGTGGTTGCGCCCCATTGAGTTAATTTGATTCCAAAGATATAATTTATGATGTATGTATCTATAATATCAATTTCATATTCTCTATAATTCGCAACTAGAATAAATACATATGCAAATGTCCACATTTCCAAGCTTTCTTGTGACTAGTTTCCATGTGATGATTTTCCCTTTCAATGGAGATTGTGTATCTGATGTGTATTGTGACTTGGGTCAATTTTATAAGTTTTTAGTAAGCTATTGAAATTATTTCAATGGAATATACTCATATTTGTCTGTTCTAAACCATTCTATGCACCATTTATGAGTTGAAGTTGAGATTTATTGTGTCATTTCCCTTAAACAAATATCACTGAAATTGTGCATTCAAATATGAAGCTTTAATGCTATGTTGTAGAACTATTAACCACGTATAATGACAGTAAATGAAGTCCACTTACAGTCCCCATACTATTTTCTTAAATTTTGGAGGGTTTCTTAGGAGTTGGAGAGCCATTTCTGCCCACACCCTAGGGGGAATTGCACCATAAATTGCTAGTACACTTTTTTCCATTATTTCCAAATCAAGTTTCAGATATATATGACCTGTAATAAATAAATAAAAACAGAGAGTATATTGAAGATTCTTAATACTCCCCACATCAGTCCCTATCAAATTCGATACCCACTTGAGCCAATCGAATCCCCCATAGTCTAATCTAGTCAAGACAATTTTTTCAAAATTTTTCCTTGGTTGGGAATTTTTGAATTGGGACATTAAAAGTGGTACCAGAGCATAATATTGGAACCTGATAGAGCTTCCTATTCATGTTTCCTGATTCTGACCTTCCTTCATTTGAAACTAAGACTATAGATCTTAACAGTGAAAGAGAAGGAAGTGAAGAACCTAATCCTAGTTAGGAAGAGATTAGGTAAGAACTATGATTTGGAGATATGGAGGGAAAAGAAGATAATGAAAACCTTAAAACATTCATTAAATCAGCTCTTGACAGTATGAAAAAACATCTCATGCAAGGGTTCAAATTTTTGGCTAGCCAACTTTGGATCAAATCAACACCCGAGAGTAGTAGTAGTACACCCCATGATGAGGGGAAGACCCATGGAGAAACCATTTTTCTAAATATTGGACCTCATAACAAACCTCAGGAGTTCAAAAATCAGAATGGACTTGCAATACCCAAATTTTTAGAGTCCAAAGAAGGCCCTTACACCACCTATGATGTTAGAGAAGCAGCAAATGATTGGCAGCAATGATGAATGTAGGAAAGTCCTACCTTTTTATCAGTTCATTAGAGATTCTCTTCAGTTCAAGCAAGGAGGAAATGGAAATAGGTCATCTCATATTAACCACGAATTAAAATACACCATGGTAAAAGTAAACATTCATTCCTTTGATGGTTCCTCACAAATGTATGCTAGTGCTTGGTTGCAAAAAATTAAGTGTATATTTCCAATTAAATCCTATGGTTGAAGAAGATGCAATGAAAATGGTCATTATGCATCTTGAAGGGGAAGCTAGTGATTGGTGGTTCCATGGTCTTAGAACCTTGGGACATGATCAGATTTTATCTTATGAGGGTTTCTCCAATGCATTGATGGAGATATTTGAGAGAAAATACCATGAAATTTCTTTTAAAGAACTAGTGCAATTAAAGCAAGTAGGAAATATTGAAGCATATATGTTAGAATAAAACAATATATCATTAATGGTTTCTGATGTATCTATGGCTAGGTGGGTTTTATTGTTTACTGAAGGACCGACAGAACCTTTGAGAGGGCTAGTGAAATCCCACAAGCCAACCACATTGAAGGATGCCATGAATTTGACAAGGGATTTACAGAATGTGTTGCCAAGAACCAAATACCCTCCTAAGCCAAATTTTCCTTACAAGTTCAAGGAAGGTAATAAAACATGGAAAAAGGACTCCTCTACAAAATAAAATAAAGGAGGACCAAACAAAGAAGAGCTTAGAAGAAAAAATCTATGTTTAACATGCCAACAACATTGGGTCCAAGGACATAGATGTGTTAAGGGGAAGGCACATTACATTGAAGTTTTTTTCTGAATATGATGAAGAGGAAAAGGAGGAGGAAGAGGCACAACTTGGAGCCCAATAAGAAGGGTATCAAATAGTAGAATAAGAAGAACCCACTCCTGATACAAGAAAATTTGCAACACTTCCGGGTATACCTAGATTCCATACCTTAAGGCTCAAGGGAAAGATACAAGGACAAAAGGTCACAGTTCTAGTGGATGGTGGGGGCACTCACAACTTCATAGATGCAGCCTTGGTGGAGAGGAGAAATTTACAAGCTGAAACTTTTGATTGTTTCACAGTCATCATTCCAAGTAACAATTCTATGGATTGCACTAAATGGATTCCAAAGATTCAAGTTACTCTAGGAAATCATACTATCAGTGACAAATTTTATGTAGTGAATGTGGATGATATAAATGTGGTTTTTGGAGTACAATGGTTGTATTCTTTAGGTGAGAATACAGTTAATTAGAAATTCCCTAAAATAAGGTTCAAAAATTCAAAAGGGAAACCCATCTTGTTGAGGGGAATGCACACTTACCCAAATCAAGTGGTGTCTTATCACAACATGAGGACTATCCTGAGGCATGGAGATATAGAATGGGTTTTTTAATTTTTAATTGCATCTCCTAAACCCCACTTGAACACTTCCAAGCATCCTAAGGATATAGAGAAACTATTGAGTAAGTATGAGAAGGGTTTTGGAGACCTTCCCCCAGGAAGACCACGAGATAGAGGTGTTGAGTATATCATTGAGTTAGAGATGGAACACAACCGATCAAAATCAAGCCTTATAGAAATCCAAAAAGGATTCTATATGAGATTGAAGAGGCCATTAAAGAACTCTTGGAGTTGGGTCCCATACGGCCTAGTTCTAGCCCATTTGTTTCTTCAGTTGTTTTGGTAAAAAAGAAAGATGGAGCCTTGAGAATGTGCATTGATTTCAAAGAATTAAACAAGAAGACAATAAAGAATAGATAACACATCCCAAGGATTGATGATCTCATGGATGAGCTCCATGGGTCCAATTTCTTCTCAAAGACTGACCTTAGATCAAGTTATCAACAAATTCGAATGAGAGAAGAAGACATACCAAAGAATGCTTTCAGGTGCCATTATGGTCACTTTGAGTTTGTTGACATGCCATTTGGATTGACAAATGCACCAGAAACATTCCAATAATGCATGAACAACATCTTCCATAAGAAAATTCGTAATTTTTTACTTGTTTTCTTTAATGACATTCTTATTTACGGTAAAACCTGGAAGGAACACTTGCATCATCTAGAAGAGGTATTAAAAATTATGCATGATCAATCGTTGTTTGCTAAGCTGTCAAAATATGAGTTTAGTTTGACAAAGCTCTTGTATATTAGACACATAATTGGTCAATATGGTGTGAATGTGGATATGGATAAAATAAGAGTCATTTTAGAGTGGCCTCATCCTAAAAGTCTCACTGAATTAAGAGGATTCATTGGAATTTGCACCTACTATAAAACATTTGTGAAGGGGTTCTCCCAACTCACTTCACCTCTCCCTGATTTGATAAATAAATATGCTTTCCAACAGAATGAAGGGCCTAAAAAATATTTCCAAAGAATGAAGGAGGTAATAAGAAATTGTCTTATTCTAGCATTACCTAATTTTTCTAAACCATTTTCCTTGAAATGTGATGCATCAAAAGAAGGCATTGAAGAAGTCCTAAAAAAAGGACAACACCCAATAGATTTTCAAAGTATGAAGTTACATCCAAATGAGAGGATTCACTCCATCTATGATAAATAAATGATGGCCATCATGCATGCTTTGATCAAGTTTAGACAATACTTGGTGGGAAACAAATTTGTAGTCAAAACTGACCATAACAGCTTAAGGTACTTCCTCATTCAAAAGGATTTAAATGAAAGGAAACAAAAGTGGGTGAGTAAGATTCAAGCATTTGACTTTGATATTGAATATATGAAGGGGAAACTATAATATCCCTCTCGCATACCCTAGATATTATTTAATTACGGATGTTTATTGTACTTGTTTTCAGGTGAGGATCTCAAGGCCAAGGCCCCACCGGAAACAAAACCTTGTAGATTATATAAGTTAATTACCTAAGTGGAAAACTTAGGATACATAAAACAGTGACACAACTTAACGAGGGGCCAACTAAACCCACAAGGGCTAAAAGAGAACAGTTAAAAGAGCCATAATTGATATGGTATTCTTATGTATCATTCAGATTATGGAAGTTTTAGGGATAAGTTCCGCCCTATAAGGGATTCCTACTTCGCCAAGAAAAATATCCCCAGCTAAGATGCCAAATCCTATTTTTTGACTCTAAGTATGATTAAGCCATGATAGAGGAAAATTACAATCATTTTTCGACATAAGAGGGTCGAGTGGTCATAAGTCGAAAAGAAAGAACAAAGAGAAAGCAACCCAATGAATAAATTGTTAAGGGACTACCAGTTGTAGTCACCTTAAAATAGAAAAGGAAAATTATCATTACATCTATATGAGTGTACCTCGAATAATAATAAATGGTGTAATACCATTTATTATTATAGGGTGTTATCTATCTATCTATATATCTATCTATCTATCTATCTATCTATCTATCTATCAATATATATATATAGTTACAAGGTAAGAATCTAAGCTCTAGCTGGCATCATTTTCGAATTGTGGAGCGCAACATTTACTTTCTTTTTGTAGGAAGTTTTGGTATTGTTAAAGGGAAAGGAAACAAACTAGCCAACGGAGGGCAACTACCCCAAAAGGGGAAAATTTGTTCCTCCCTTCAGAGACAACTATCTCCCTAGTAAGACACGATACTTTTTGGTTGTTTGCTGGTTGCGTTTTAATCATCTTGATGGAGCATTTAAATTATACACTATATATTTATATATATTTGGACATAGTGATAAAGGGGATATTCCATTGGAGTACCCACGATAATTTTGGGTGGTTGTTGGCATCATTCCATGATAATGATGGAGTAATTATGTATAATGTATATGTTTATTATGGGACTGCGTTAGAAGGGGGAAAAGAGGCATGCCACAAGAATTCTGGGTAGTATGTCGTTGTTTATGCCGATAGGTTATAGACTCAACATCAAGATTCCCGACTCGCATGATCTAGTGGGAATCGAAATGAAGTTATAAAAATCAATCATTCACAAGATGCTAGGGGGGGAAGAGAAGGATAGCGGTGTCCATGGAGAAAAATGACCTCGGCATTCTAGCAAAACGATCTCAGCTTCCTTGAGAGGAGAGTGATCTCGGCAACGTGTGATTGATTGCTTGAGACAGGGGGGAAGAGGAGAACCTTAAGGTTAGAGAAGGAACACACCCGAGAGGGGAAGGAAAAGGGAAGGATTTGTCTTGATGTTTTTCCATCAATTTGGCATTGAGGCTAGGGAGAATAGGTCCCATCTTTGAGGAAAAATTATGGCTCTCAGAGCTCTGACCCGAAGTGGGATACACAGCGCCCTCTGCAGGTAACATTCACGGTAGATTCCTAGGGGAACGGTCTATGTATGAATTGTAAAGATTGTCTGCTCCCCTTCGCTTGGATCTAAAATTATTATTTTTTTTTCTTTTCCAGTGACTACAAACTTGATTTCATGAACAATGGGTTAGATCTAAATTTCTTCGCTTAGGATCTAAAATATACCAAGGCCCCAGTATTTAGGTTTGAATTACTATGTATCCTGCGAGTTGATTTCATGAATAAATAGTTAGATCTAAATTACTTCGGTTATGATCTAAAATATGCTAGGGATCACGATTTAGATCTGAATTACTGTGCACCTGTGAGTTCATTTCATGATTAACTAGTTAGATCTGACTTGCTTCGTTGGTGATTTAAGATGTATCCTTGTATTTCTACCTTCATGAGATGTGAACTTTATTTCACAGACTGTGAATCAAATCATGATTTGACTTCGTTTATGGTATAAAATATATATTCATAGACTGGTAGATGAGAGTCGTTACCCATCATCGGCGTTTGGGTATGAATCTCTAGACTGCGATGGGTATGTCTAATCGTAGAAGCTTAGTTTTGGTTATGGATATGGGAAAATATCTATTCATACTTTTTTATAATTCAAGCGATTACCCTTTGTCTACGATGGTTAGAAATAGTGACATAGTTGTATTTCTAGTTTCTAATAAAATTGCATGCAGATGTATGTGAAACAATAGAGATATGACTTAGTTCGTAGTTTTAGTTTCCAATAAAATTTGCATACGGATGTATGCAGAACAACAACCTAGGATTCAATTTTCGCTTTCCTTTTCGGCATAGTATTTAGTCTACCTTTAAAAGAAAGGTTCACAACTCTGTAAGCATTTTTAACACTTTGTTAATTGGTCGAGTATGCCTTGTTTTCATACTTTCCTTTAGTTTGAGCTGAAGATATATCCACACTATAGAATAGATTAGTTGCATATGATTGCAGGCTTGCATTGATGATATATTTGTATTTTACATTGGATTAGTCACTATATTATTTCCGCTCTATATTAAATGCTTGTGTACTACACCTCTTAAGTTATAAATGATAATGTATAGGAATTACATTTAAGTTGTAACTGATAATGTATTGAAATTACATTAATATGAATAATGTATGGTTGATGGTATATCTATAACTTGACACCATTGATGATAGATACATTACTGATAAAGACCAATGATTGAAATAGTGAATTAAATCACTTCAGGGACCCATATGTTAGACGCAAGTAAATGTAAGTTTAAATGTGGTTAAAGGAAGGGAGTATGTATTCAGAATGATAGCTGGAGGCTGCATACAAGTAGTTATCTATTGAAATCAAATATATTATGTATAGTTGGAATGCAATATAGATCACAAAGTTTATGTTATTATTAATATTTTCTTTTGGACATGTATACATCATAGTCACAAGGTAAATCCTTCATTGACTGTTAGAAAGATGATAATGCATAAAAGACTTTGCCATAAATTATGGATTAATATAAATGTGACTGTCATGAATAACTAACAAGGGTGTAGGTATATCTTGATAAGAAAATCTGAATTCTAGAGGAACACTTGAAAGTAGCAATAGTTGTGTGGTTGTTTCGAAAGTTTAAGTTGTCTTTTGAATCTTAAAACTGTTATAAGATTTGGGGAGGTTACAAATGGTATCAGAGCTAAGTGACAACACTCTGGCCTATTTGGGATCCACATAAAGTTATGAAGCATAAAAAAAATGATGATTAAAATTAACCAATCAATGACTTTCTTATGGATGCATGACGATGATGGACGAGGGAAATAACTCATCCGAGTGGGTCCTCAAAAGGAAAAATCAAAAGAGGTAACTAAGAGGATGAAGGAATGAAGTGTCATTGCAAAGGTACGTTGTTACGTATCGATAGAGGTATGAGTAATTTTCATCTTGTCGTAAGGTTTAAATTTATGTTTACACATTCAAAAATAGGAGATTGGACTATAACTTTTATTCCTGATACATTAAGGAAGAAGTATAGTCATTTCTTATAATTGGGTGTAGAGAAATATTTATATATGTATATAGCATCGTTAGACTCATGCTAACGGGGAACTTTTAAAACATAGGGCACCAAACAGATGGGAAATGAACTATGGGTACCTTAGATGAGAAAAGGCACAGGTTGCTATTAACAAATGTTAAAATCTATTTGAAGACATAAATAGTAATAATGGAAGCTATGTCTACTATGCTTGATGAAGGGTATTAATATTGTAATTTTTTTACAAAGAGGCCCAAAACCCTAGGTAATGAAATTACCAATTCCTAAGGGAAAATTTGAAGACACCAATCATGTTTAGAGAAGTTTATAGGCATGAGAAGGTTAGGATTATCATAATATTTGGTTTAGGACTAATCATTCCTTGTATGTTTTAAATAAAACTCGCACACATCGACTATAATTTGAATGGAATCCTAAATTAAAAAATCTCACTATAGACCAAACCTAAATTGCTACTGGTAGAGGTAGAGTAGGAAACCTAGTAAAATAATACCCCATAGAGTATTGGTGTATTCCATGAAATGAATAATGACACAAGTGTACTATCTACTACTAAGAATTAAGTGATTGGGAAAATTATGTAAAGTATCAGGATGTGTTCCTTTATGATTGTATGTTAAAGGTTGAATTATGATCATGTGATTACCACCTTAGGAATTATTCGTATCTAATATAGTGAATCATAATACATCCCACCATGTTAAGACATCGTACTCAATTGAAGACATGTTGGATAAAGTGTGATTGCACCAACATTGAAATTCTTATAAAAGAGTGGATTGATTTCAGAGAAATAGTGTACAATACCTACAGGTATCTGTAATGAACATTATGCATTATTGATGTTTTGACATGTGTGTATTCATGGCTCGCGTTGACTTGTTAAAAGAGGGTTACTCAAAGTACAATGGTCCCAACAAAGAGTATAATGTTTCCCCCAAAGATACCAATAGGCAGATAGGACTAAAGATCACTCGAAATTCCTATGTCTCTAGCTTACCACTCAGTATTGTTGTGTAGAAATGGAATGTCCATATCCAAAGATAGATGGGTAAGGCTTTTTAACTAATAATAGTATTTAGAAATGATAAATGAATGAATGTCGTATAATGTTATGTGCTAACACTACAGGATCACACCAGGAACACTATCAGTCGAAATCAACTGTTAGTAAAAATATTCACTGGCTTAAATAATGAAGTTTAAGAATGAGTGATGATTTACTTTTTAACTTATTATGAATTGTCATATTTCGAGGTTTTATGAACCAAGGATTTCCTGTGGATTATTTTGTTTATGTACTGACATTGTATATTTTTACCAAGATTATGGTCATTTTCATGATCAACATACATTATGGTATATAAATTTACTTGCGTAAAACAAATTTGCGCTCAATTGCTCAAAAATGAGTAAGGAGTCATTTTATTTTGATGGTTTACAGGGTTATATGAATCATAGAGTTACAAATCGCTGCAACTTATGAAATGTTGAATTGATGAAATTATCATTTATCGATAGATGTTAATTGTATTTTCAACTAACCATGAATCCGATTCACGAATTGGAACAAGGACATTGAATTCACGTTAAGCACCAAAAGTGTGTGTCACAAATAGTCAAAGGTTGTAATTAACATTAAATACAAACAAGGAAATGAAATGTTGTGGGAGCACAATGGTGATAGGCAAATTATTGTCGTGTGAACGCATTTGTGTTAGGCATATATGTTGCAGGAGCACAATGGTGTTAGTAAAATGATTTTCGTGTGAGCACATTGGTGTTAGGCGTATGATGTGGTAAGAAAAATTGATGATTTAACTCTACCTTACCTTTTGGGTGGAAAGGAATTCCTGGACTCAAGCGAGGAGGCTTGAGGGGAACCATGAAAGACTTATGATATCAATATCAAGACCTAGGCAAAGCTTGACATCTGGAAGACAGGACATTGTTTGATGTCACTTAGGAGAAAACTTTTGACCGGCGCTCAAAAGGGAGAGTAACCTCAGAAATAGTCGTAAGTCCACATGAGAATTGGAAAAAGAACTCAAGGGAGAGTTTGAAAAATAACAAACGTAAAACGTGTTAAAAAAATTTCCAAGGAATTAGACTATTACATGTCTTAATGTGTAAAGAAAAGATTACCTCAAGTTGAAGACTATATAACTATCCAAAGGTTAGAGATAAAATGACCACCCAAAAGATAAGTAATTACGTTTTACTCATGAATCAATTACATTATGGAAAAATAATTGGGTATTATGGTACCTATAAATAATAGAAGATGTTCCATAAATTGAAAATTGTTATAATGCAAAAAGGATATGGCTAATGTTTAAGTTGGATTATAATCTTGGACATGATTTACTAAAAGATTTGGGATAGACCCGATCTTGTTGCAAGAAACTGCAGGTCTTGGACGTTAGCGACTTGAGAAGACACGAAAAATATCTCAAGGGGTCAGAACAGAAAAGACAAAACAAGAAAAGATGACAGAATAGAAGGAAATTGGTTGAAAAACAGGAACACTGAGGACGATGTTATTTTTAAGGGGGGGAGGATGTAATATCCCTCTCACATGCCCTAGATATTTTGTAATTACGAATGTTTATTTTACTTGTTTTTGGGTGCGGAGCTCAAGGCCAAGGCCCCATCGAAAACAAAACCATGTAGCTTATATAAGTTAATTACCTAAGTGGAAAACTTAGGATACATAAAACAGTGACACAACTTAACGAGGGGCCAACTAAACCCACAAGGGATAAAAGAGAACAGTTAAAAGATCCATAATTGATACCATAGTCCTATGTATTGTTCGGATTATGAATTTTTTAGGGATAAGGTCCGCCCTATAAGGGATTCCTACTTCGCCAAGAAAAATATCCCCAACTACGATTCTAAATCCTAGTTTTTTATTCTAAGTATGATTAAGCCATGATAGAGGAAAATTACAATCATTTTTTTGGCATAAGAGGGTCAAGTGGTCATAAGTCAAAAAGAAAGAACAAAGAGAAAGAAACCCAATGAATAAATTGTTAAGGGACTGTCGGCCGTAGTCACCTTAAAATAGAAAAGGAAAATTATCATTACATCTATATGAGTGTGCCTCGAGTAATAATAAATGGTGTAATACCATTTATTATTATAGGGTGTTATCTATCTATCTATATATATATATATATATATAGTTACAAGGTAAGAATCTAAGCTCTAGCTGGCATCATTTTTTAATTGTGGAGCACAACATTTACTTTCTTTTTGTAGGAAGTTTTGGTATTGTTAAAGGGAAAGGAAAAAAACTAGCCAATGGGGGCGACTACCCCAAAAGGGGAAAATTTGTTCCTCCCTTCGAAGACATCTCCCTAGTAAGCCACAATACTTTTCGATTGTTTGCTAGTTGCGTTTTCATCAGCTTGATGGAACATTTAAATTATACACTATATATCTATATATATTTGGACAGAGTGATAAAGGGGATATTCCATTGGAGTACCCACGATAATTTTGGGTGGTTGTTGGCAGCATTCCACGATAATCATGGAGTAATTATGTATAATGTGTATGTTTATTATGGGACTACGTTAGAATGGGGAAAAGAGGCATGCAACAGGAATTCTGGGCAGTATGTCATTTTTTATGCCGAGAGGTTATAGCCTCGATTTTGAGATTCTCGACTCCTTTGATCTAGTGGGAAGCGAAATGAAGTTATAAAAATCAATGGCTCATAGGATGCTGGGGGGGAGACAAGGATCAATGTGTCCTTGGAGGAAAATGACCTCGAAATTCTAGCAGAACGATCTCCACTTCCTTGAGAGGAGAGTGATCTCGATGACATTTGATTGATTGCTTGAGATAATGAGAAAGAGGAGAACCTTACGATTAGAGAAGGAACACACCCGAGAGGGGATGGAAAAGGGAAGGATCGACCTTGATATTTTTCCATCAAGTTGGCTTTGATGCCGGGGAGAAGGGGCGCCATCTTTGAGGCAAAATTACAACTCTCGGAGCTTCGACCTGAAGTGGGATACACAGCACCCTCTGCAGGTAATGCTCACGGTAGATTTCAAGGGGAATGGTCTGTGTATGAACAGTAATGGTTGTCTGCACCCCTTTACTTGGATCTAAAATTATATTTTGTGTGTTTTTCCACTTAGTGCAAACTTGATTTCATGAACAATGGGTTAGATCTAAATTTCTTCACTTAGGATCTAAAATATACCAAGGCCCCACTATTTAGGTCTGAATTACTATGTATCCTGCGAGTTGATTTCATGAATAAATAGTTAGATCTAAATTGCTTCTCTTATGATCTAAAATATGCGAGGAATCATGATTTAGATCTGAATTGTTATGCACCTATGAGTTCATTTCATGATTAACTATTTAGGTCTAACTTGCTTCGCTGGTGATTTAATATGTATCCTTCTATGTCTTCCTTCATGAGATGCAAAATTTATTTCACGGACTGTGAATCAAATCATGATTTGAATTTGTCTATGGTATAAAATATATATTCATAGACTCGTAAATGAGAGTCGTTACCCATCACCGGCGTTTGGGTAGGAATCTCTTGACTGCGATGGGTATGTCTAATCATAGAAGCTTAGTTTTGGTTATGGATATGGGGAAATATATATTTATACTTTTTTATTCAGGTGATTACCCTATATCTACGATGGTTAGAAATATGACTTAGTTGTATTTCTAGTTTCCAATAAAATTGCATACGGATGTATGCGGAAAAATAGAGATATGACTTAGTTCATAGTTTTAGTTTCCAATAAAAATTGCATACAGATGTATGCGGAACAGCAACCCAGTATTCAATTTTCACTTTCCTTTCCAGAGTAGTATTTATTATGCCTTTAAAAGAAAGGTTAACACCTCTGTAAACGTTTTTAACACTTTGTTAATTGGTCAAGTATGCCTTGTTTTCATACTTTCCTTTAGTTTGCGCTGAAGATATATCCACACTATAGAATGGATTAGTTGCATATGATTTCAGGATTGCATTGATGATATATTTGTATTTTACATTGGATTAGTTATATATGATTTCCACTCTGTGTTCAAAGTTACATCAACTTTTTGAATGAGATCTCCAAGGTTGCATTAGTATGTGAAATGAAAACTCTACACTTAGATTTGATCTAGATCTGAACCCTGACATGGAGTTCTAGAAGATGTAGCTGAACTATGATCATGATCTCAAATTGTTGCATTGGTTAAGGAAACCTTGCATACCGCTTTCCTTCTATACGGTTTTGAGCCTGCATACTTTTTTTTAACAGAACCAATGGAATTTCTTCTATGTGTCTGGTTAAAAACGTCCTTAGTGTTAAACTATTTTCCTATATTGGAGTAGGGTTGGGTTAGGAGTCTAATAACCAACCAGGCTATCTTCAACCTTGAAGAGTATCTTATTTTTCGGATTAGGAATGAACTTGTTAAGATCTATGTCCATTTGATCTTAGTATTGGATAGTTTATAAATATTCCCAGTGACAGAGTCTATGAGGAGAACAAAAGAAAGTGTGGCAATAATGATGTTGTGGATTGTAACTTTTTATCTTAATAAATATCACATGATGTGAATAGTTTGGTGGACGTAACCCATGGATATTGGGTGAACCACGTACATTTGGTGTCTCTTTGTTTTGTGTCCAAATGTTTCATCCCCCTTGCATTGCTTTGTGTACTTATAATATTGTTTTGTAACCTTCTCAGTTGCTTAAATACTCTAGGAAGGATAATCAAGCAAAGCTAATAGTAGCATGATGATTTTGGTCAGCACACTTGTATGGTTTTAAAGGCACTATGATGATGAAATGCTTGTGTACTACACCTCTTAAGTTATAAATGATAATGTATAGGAATGACATTTAAGTTCTAACTGATAATGTATTTAAATTACATTAATATGAATAATGTATGGTTGATGGTAGATCTATAACTTGGCACCATTGATGATAGATACATTACAGATAAAGACCAATGATTGAAATAGTGAATTAAATCACTTCATGGACCCATATGTTAGACGAAACTAAATGTATGTTGAAATGCGGTTAAGGAAGGGAGTATGCATTCAGAATTATAGTTGGAAGCTGCATACAAGTAGTTCTCTATTGAAATCAAATATATTTATGTATAGTTAGACTGCATTATAGATCACAAAGTTTATGTTATTATTAAGATTTGCTTTTGGAGGTGTATAACTCATAGTCACAAGGTAAAGCCTTCATTGACTCTTAGAAATATGATAATGCATAAAATACTTTTCCATAAATTATGGATTAATATAAACGTGTCTGTCATGAATAACTAACAAGGCTACAGGTGTATCTTGAAAAGCAAATCTGAATTCTAGAAAAACAATTGAAAGTAGCAATAGTTGTGTGGTTGTTTCGAAAGTTTAAATTGTCTTTTGAATCTTAAAAATGTTATAATATTTGGGGAGGTTACAAAAACATAATGTGGTAGTTGATGCCTTATATAGAAGACCTTATATTTCTCTCATGGATGTAGCAGAAAATTGGAAAGCCACATTAGAAGTAGAGTATGCCAAAGATAAATTTTCTTGTGAAATTTTTTATGGGAGTATCAATGATGATAGGTATAATATATTGGAAGGAATCATCTAATGCAAAGTTATAATATATTTTGTCCCTAATTCAATTTTGAATGGGAAAAGTTAAAAAAAATATCATGATTCTCCTCTAGCAGGTCACCCTGGTTTCTTCAAAACATACCGAATGTTGAGGGAAATATTTGCATGGAAAGGATTGAAGGATGATATTATGAAGTATGTTAATGAATTCCCCACATGTCATAAAAATAAAGTGGAGCACACTCATCCAGCTGGTCCTTTACATCCCTTGCCAATTCCAACACAAAAATGGGAGAGCATTTCCATGGTCTTCATCATTGGTTTGCCCAAAGTATTTGGTAAGGATTGCATATTTGTGGTGGTGGATAGAATCACTAAATTTCCTCATTTATTTTTTGTTACTACCACTTTCATTTCTGCACAAGTGGTTGAACTAGTTTTTAAATAAGTTTTCATATTGCATGGGCTTCCTAAGGGCATTGTTAGTGACAGAGATAGCATATTTTTTAGTGCATTTTGGCAAGAAATCTTCAAAATGGTGGGGAAAAATTTGACACCTAGCACAAGATATCATCCCCAAAATGATGGACAAACATAGAGGGTGAATCAATAGTTGGAATTATAATTGAGGAACTATGTTAGTGGGAAGCAAAAACCATGGATAAAATGGTTGCATTTGGGTGAGTTTTGTTACAATACTACTTTCCATATGTCCATCGGCATTTCTCCTTTTAAATCAATTTATGGTTATGATGCATCCACTTTTATTGACCACATTTTTTGTGATAGTAGAGCTCCAAAGGATAAGGATTGGATTGAATAAAGTCAAGAAATTTTGAATTTTTGTGAGATAACTTGCAGGTTGCTCAAAATCGACAAAAACAATATGCAGGCGAATAGATAATGGAGAGACAAGTCCAAGTGAATGACTTGGTATATTTTAGGTTGTAGCCCTACAAACAAACCACTATAAAAGGTAAAGGTTTAGAAAATCTCAAACCAATATTTTATGGTCCCTACAAAGTGATTCGAAAAGTTGGAGAAGTGGCATATCAATTGGAGCTTCCCTTGGGAAGAAAAATTCATAATGTGTTTCATATTTCATGTCTAAAGAATTTTATAGGGAATAACATTTCAATTTTAGATAATTTACCACCTTTGGATGATGAAGGAAAACATGTTCTCATTCCAAACAAAATATTGAGAACAAGGGAGAGAAGGCTACGAAGAAGAACAATAAAAGAATATTTGGTAGAATGAAGGATTTTCCTAATGAGGAGGCCACTTGGGAAAATGAAAAAATTTTGCAGCATCCAAACTTGTAATTTCTTGAGGACTAGAAATATTGGGTGGGGAGGACCATCATGCCCCCATTCCAATAAGTCTACTAGTTGACAATGTTCACCCACCTACTAGTTCCCTAGGTTGGGGGAGTAGGCAATAAATATTACAATAAGGGAGCTATGAGACCCAAGAGAACCTTATTTTATAATTTACACATTAATTTTGATCATAAAAATAATAAATATGGATAAAATAAAGTGGCATTGCTTCACAAATACATTTGGACGTCCATGGGGGCCTTGGGTGGCTAGATGCTTCCTTACACATGTCATGGATTAACCCAAAATTAAAAATTATGAGTGATGGAATGTTATTGGAAGGTGAAGATTCATAAAATAAAATACCATGAGTTGAATTATTCGAATGGGTGAGTAGGAGTAACTCCTCATAGAAGAGGAAGATTCTAGGAGGAAACTAGGTGCCATGTGGAGCTAGATTCCATTTGCTTTATGACAACAATGATGGAAGAATATATAACAAGGAAGACCTGATTGCAGACCTATGACAACATAACATGTCAGGAATAAAATATCCTCCAATAGGGTGCATTTGGGACTAGGTGGCAGCCATTCGAATTGGGTGGAAGATGAAGGGTTGAGGATAAGACCAAGTGGCATGGAGGTTACTAAAAATCAAGGATGAGGTGGAGGAATCCTATGGGAATGAATTAGACCTTGGAGGAACTTAGGATGGATATAAAAATATTTCATCAGGAATGTAAATGGATTTGTATCATTTGTGAATTTTCCTTTGGAATTTAGACAGCAATTGTTTGTCCTTTGCACGGTCAGTGCACACCTACCCTTCTAGTGAGCCAATTTCTAGAGAGTGAGATTGTCATCCAAGTTGGCCATTGGAGAGGCCATTCATACCTATAATTTGGAGATTCATAAACTTTTTTATTACATATAGGAGGCTTCTACTGTTCTTTACCAATATCCCCTCCCATTCTCTCAATTTCCACTTCCATATTTCAATGTTTTTCTTTGAAGGCACACTAGTGTGAATGGTGGTAGTGCCCCCATTGGGTTTTATTGATTCCCAAGCTTTGATGTATGATTTATGGATATGTAATATCATTTTCATATCAAAATAAATACATGTGAAAATGTCCACATTTCCAAGCTTTCTTATGACTAGTTTCCATGTGATGATTTTCCCTTTCAATGGAGATTGTGTATCTAATGTGCATTGTGAATTGGGTAAATTTTATATGCTGTTAGCAATATATTAAAATTTTTTAATGGTATATATTCATATTTCTCTGTTCTGAACCATTATATGCACCATTTATGAGTCGAAGTTGAGCTTTATTGTGTCATTTCCCTTAAGCAAATATCACTGAAATTGTGCATTCGAATATGAAGATTTTAATCCTTTGTTGCAGAACTATTAAACACATATAGGGACAGTAAATGAAGTACACTTACATTCCCCATACTCTTTTCTAAAATTTTGGAGGGTTTATTAGGTTTTGGAGAGCCATTTATGCCCACACCCTATGGGGAATTGCACCATAAATTGCTAGTAATTTTTCCCTTTTTTCCATCATGTCCGAATAAAGTTTCAGATGTCTATGACCTGTAATAAAACCATTAAATATTCTATTGAATATTCTTAATACTACGCACATTAGTCCCTATCAAATTTGAGACCCACTTGAGCCATTCGAATCCTCCACAGTCAAAGCTAGTCAAGACTATTTTTCCAAAATTTTTCCTTTGTTGTGAATTTTTGAATTGGGACATTACAGATAATCACAACATTAATATTCATTCATTAATCAATAATAAAATGGTGTTGCAATAAATATAATTCGAATATTTTGTATAGGATTCAAATCTACCAACTAAACCTCACTGATCTGCGAACTCAGTGTGTAAAAATCATAGTTGTAGCTCATTAGTCTAACTCCTGATGTCTAAATCAGTATACAATCAGTTAACTTATGAGGTAGGTGGAAAAAAGGAGTCCTTGCATGCATGCAAAACTGGAGATAGGATAACTGATAGTGATCTAACTGAAAGTAACTAAAGGATAACTTAGCATAACTACTTACCTACCACAACTAACTGATGGTGATTGCTAACCTGACACTCAGAGTGAGATCGTATAATGTAGGGATTGGTCCCATAGGCACATAAAATTATGCTTGAAGATGAAGTAGAAGATAACATATAGTTGTGCCCCCCACCACAATGATAATAACTTCCTAATTTAGGCAAGATGACCGAATAGACTATATTGGACAAAGGAGGATTAATTAATCCTAACACTACAAATATAGGATAATAGAGCAATGTAAAATAAAGCAATAATATGTAGAACATGATAAAAGAAAGAAAAATTGCTTTGTTGTAGTGTTGACCAAAGAAACAAGAGACTATATAAATGCATTGTTAATATCTCCAACATTCTTATCAAAATTACCAAATGCCAAACCACCAAAAAAAAATTTGGTCATGGAAAAATGGGTTTTAATTTTTTTCAATACATTCTTAAAGGTGTCTACAGTTCAAAGAAAAAAGAGTATGTAATATCCTAGTTTTATAACTAGTACAATCATTGACTGTCTTCAATATTGATACAATAAGTTTTCGTATATTTTCTACAAAAGTTAAAATTCAATATTGATACAAGAAGGTTTTGTATGTTTTCTACAAAAGTTAACATTCAATATTGATACAAGAAGGTTTTGTATGTTTTCTACAAAGTTAAAATCCAAAATGGAATCCTTAAAAAACGTAAGCCATGTTATTACACATTGATATCATTTCAATTCAATTTCTAAATTGAAATCAAATAGAAGCATCTACAACCACATTTATTCAAGCCAGATATGAAATATTTTAGCATCAAAAGAGCTAGATTCAGAAGTATATTTATCAAAATTGTCAAATGCCAAAGCACAAAATATGGATGGCCATGAAAACTTGTACAAATTGGTTTTATAAATGTTTAAGATTGAACCAATTTATAATTTTTAAGATTGGATTCATTGCCTTTAATGACCAATTTGACTTCATATTTGTTCATATATATCTGATATCATTTTGTCCATTATCATTAGACTAAAGACAAGTTATTTCTATAACATTTGCAACAACTCAAAAATCATTGAGATTCCATCTCTATACTATTCATAAAATATTTCAATATGATTTGGTATCATTTTGTCAAGAAGAGGCCATCTTAGAGGAAAACCAAGAGATCTTTGTCTAATGTAATAAACACATTTAAATGGTAAAGTAGTTACAATAAAGACTTGGTGACAGTTGTTTCAAAAAGGATCAAATGGATGTGTATTTCTTTTACAATTTCTTGTAACTACAATATGAAATAGAGAAATTTATTTAATTTCTTAGGTGTATATTGTTAACATGGTGTGTTTCCCTTTTCAAGGGTTTAAACCACATAAAAACATCATTGTGTTGAACAATTATATGTTTGTGTGAGTGATTTTTCAACGTGTTCGGTCTTTTGGAAGTATAGTCATCAATATTTAACCATACCTAGATATGGTTTATGATATTCAAACATGATCACACATAGTCAAACATGGCCAACCATGGGCAACCATTATATGGGCCATACCCTACCATAGTTAATGACTAACTAGGGTCAACTATTGTCAAACATTGTTAACGATGGTAAGCATTACCTAACCAAATTCAAACTTGGTTAAACATGATCAACCTTACCTAACAAAAGTCAACCATAGTCAAGCATTTTTCACAAAATTCAAGAGTTGCAAGGAAAGTCAATCATGTTTAATAAAATTCAACAATGGGTGTGAAAATCGGTATTCTCTCATACAAGTCAATGTAAAATCCATTTCTCCAATGGAGGATTACATGGAGCACTAGCATGAGGTTCTCCAATTATTGGAAGACATCTTCGCATAGGATTAATTATGACAATGATTAATGTCCACTATGGCCAACTTTGGTCTATCTGATCTAAAAATAATAATTATTTATATTGCTTGAAAATTGTATTCCTATGCTCAAAAATATCGGAGAGAATCATTCAAAAATCGTCATATTTTTTATGAGCTAGAAGGCTAGAAATGTAACACCCTAGTTTTTGACCCTGTTTGCATTAAATGTATGTGATGTATATATTGTAATTAATCATGGTGTGGAGCTAAAGGCAAAAACCCCACCATCGATTTGGTTGTGTTATGTCTTAGCAATTGAAATCGTTGTCGATGGAATATTGTGTTATCCGGCACATTATAGTTTTGGCATCATGTAAATATGCATCTTAATTTAAAATAAATCCCAACCAGCTATGTCAATGCAACCATGATGAAAAGGGCATGAATTTCGCTAAGGATAAGGAGGGGGAATTATTAAACCTTGAGCCAATGGGGAGAAGCCATGTGTCAACCGTAAAACCCATTTAGTTGTCACCCACCCTTTTGACTTACTCACCTTTCCTTGTCTCATCAGTCAACTACCACATTAAAACATCTATTGTTAGTTGAGGTAGTTATTGCTGGGAAGTGGTGTGTGGCAGGACTGTCAGTCCTTGCCCACCCACACACTCCACCAATGGAATGTTTCACTTCACATGGGCAGGGAAGTTAGGGATTTGATTCTCCATTCTTCCATTCTTGCCCATCCTCATGCAAAGAGTCATTCTCTCTTCTCCTCACGCACAGGTTGGGAGTCTTCATTGTTTTTCCTCACGCGAAGAGCTAGGAGAGCGGCCTCAAGGGAACGATTTCTGCTATGTGTGTGAAGTTTGTGGTTGGGGAATTGTGATGTGGGTTCATTGACAATTTTCCTATGAATTATTCATTCACATTCTGGGGTGTGTATGTAATTTCCTTACCGACTTGTGGTTCTGTGTATATGTCCCCCTATCAAGGCTGAGAGTCGGATCTCTTTTTCCAACTATGGGTTGTCCCACAACATGTCGAATGCTTGAATGTATGGATTGCTTTCGTTTTATGTTGAATAATTATGCATCTTTGCATGTTTTACTTCAAAGCATTTTATTTCAGTTTCTATGTATGCACATGTTCATGGGGCTAGTTGCCTGGATAGATAGGGTTTGGTAGCATCCTCTTCACTAGTCGGAGGGTCGGGGACATGATAGTTTGTGGTATCAGAGCTCATGTTGTAGCATGGGCCTCAATAGGCCATGAAGAATCAGTGATAGAGGCAAGTTTCCCTCTGCCCAGCAGAAGAAATGAGAAAACCTGAGAAATGACAGGAAAATTTCAACGAAATTTTTCTAAGTGTGAAATTATCAAATGGCTTAGGCTAAATCCCATCCAATACATCGGAGGACCTAGCCAAAAGCCCATCCGATACACCAGATAGCCTAAGCAAGAGTCCACTCGACAAGGAAACGGCAGAATGAAAAATTTCAAAAATTTTTCCAAGTCTGAGTTTTGTCAGTGGTTTTGGCTGAGAAGAGCTGAGGGTTTCGGCAGAGAGCAGCCAACGGTCTCAGCTAGGTTAAGCCAAGACACAGCCGATAAAGAACCCGTAGAGGAAAATTTTCTTAGTGTCTAAATCGTCGGAAGGCATCAACTGAAGACCATCGATATGTTGGCTTAGATTAGCTGAAGACCGCTGATACGTCAGCTCATTTAGACGAAAGGACCCCTGATGATGCTAGAGGAGGAATTGTAAAGAGTCCCGAAGCTTTCGGCTGGGAGGAACTGAAGATCTCAGTCGGGCGGAACCAATGTGTTGGCAACGCTCGCTGGAAGGGAGTCGAAACGGCAGCAGAAGGGAGAAGAAAAAAATTTTGAAATTTTTCAAAGTTCGGAAAAGGTCGAAAATGTTTCCGCTGTCTCTCTCGAGAAGTTCTCTGAGGCATCTCGGAAGTTTATTGTTGAAGCAAAGCTGAGGTGTCAACGAGGATCTCTTGAAGGAAGTCAAAGCATTTGAAAATTTAAGTTGATTGAGCAACCGTTGCAGCAGTGGAAGAAAGAAGAAATTTTTTCGAAGTGCAGGAAGCTTCAGAAAAATTTAAATGATCGAGCAGCCAATGCGGCGGCAGACGAAGGTAGAAATTTTTTCGAAGTTTAGGAAGCATCGGAAAAACTTAGGTGATCAAGCTGTCGTTACGGCATCGGATGAAGGAAGAAATTTTTTCGGAGTGCAGGAAACGTCAAAAAAATTTAGATGATCGAGCATCCAATGTATCAGAAGCCAGAGGAAGATCAGCCCGAAACATCGGATAAATTTAGAGGATCGGTCTACCGATGTGTGTCGGAAGCCAGAGGAATATCGGCCTGAAACGTCGAAAATATTTAGTGGATTGGACAGCCGATGAGCATCGAAAGACAGATGAAGACCAAACCGACGAGGTATCGGAAGTGTAGTCAACTAGGTATCTGATACGTCGGATGGTTAGTTGGGAAGAGACCCTATATGACAAAAGAAAATTTTGAGTTTTCAGTGGGATTTTTCAGTGGATTTCAGCGGTTTTTTAGTGAGATTTTCAGTAGTTTTCAATGGATTTTCAAGGCTGAAAAGGAAGAAAATTCTGTGTTTAGGAAAAAAGTTGTAATTGTATGATTTTTTCAAGAGAAGGTAAGTAATTCTAATTTGTGTAAATATTATGCAGCTAGAAGTTGTGTTACTAACACATTTGCAGAATCATAGTCACCTTCAAGGGCAGTATTCCAGGTAGTGTTGTGGTAAAGTAAGTCATGGTTCAATTATGAGAACCCATGACGGTTATGATGCTCGAGATTTTTACGAGCATGCGTGAGATGCCATGGGAGAAAATGTTCATGTTGGAAATGGTGACATAGAGTCTAATGGAAGGAGATTCCAAGAGACACCTCCAGATATTGCAGCCACCATGAGAAGCTTGATTAAAGCCCAGGAAGAGCAGCCTCAGTTGAATGCTGCTATGTTGCATAGTTTGATAGACTTGCAAATAAAGATAGACTCTCAATGGGTTACAATAAAACTAGAAGGCAGTAAAAGCAGTACTAGGAGAAGAAGAAGGACTTCTAGTGGATCATCTGACACCGAAGAATCTAGTGGGCATTCAAGCTCTTCTTCTCGTAAGGGAAAGAGAAAGAAACAACATAGAGATCACTGTCAAATGTAAGAAGGATAAACCTCCTACATTTGACAGTGAGGTAAAGACTAGACAAGATGCTGAAGCTTGGCTTCTTGGGATAAAGAAGTACTCCCAAGTTCAGGATTATTCAAGAAACATGAAGGCAAGGGTTTCCATATTCAATCTAAATGGAAGGGCGTCCATTTGGAGGGAACACTTCAAGCAAGTAAAGAGGATAAGTGAAAGGAGACTTAAGTAGAAACAGATCGAGAAGTATTTCAAGCAGATCATGGAAGAGTATGCAAATAAGTTCTTGGAATTGTTGAGGTATGTCAGGTACATCAAAGATGAAAAAATGAAGGTCTATCATTTTCTGAGTGGACTGCCTCAGTCTTACAAGGACAGAATTGAGTTTTATGAACGTAGAACTCTTGAAGAAGCAATAAGAAAGGCTATGTATTGCTGTGAGAAAAGCAAAGGTAAACCTGATTACCATAAGGCATGGAAGGACAAGAAGAATGAGAAGTTTGACCAAAAAAAGAAAGGTTTCAAACCTTCTAACTTAAGGAATCAGCAGAAGCAGCCATTCCAAGCTGCGAGTAAGCCAGTTGGAGTGATAGGAGAAAATCCTAAAGATCCACAATAGAGTAGAGGACCAATCCAATTTTGGAAATGTGGAGGACCCCACATGTGCAGAAGTTTCCCACTTGAGAGTGAGAGTGCAAGGCCAGCTTACAACATTCAAGGAGCAGAAACAGTGGGTCAATTTGCAAGGGCAGTCCCTAGGATTTATGCAGCACTGGAGGACTGCCAAGCAGATCACCAATTAACTGTGCTTGAAGTTGCAGGTAAGATTGTTGAGCAATCTATTTCTATTTTGATTGACCAAGCTTCTACTCACAGCTACATTACCCCTAGAGTAGTGGAGAATTGTGCTTTTAAAAAAGTAAAGCATATAAAATGTTGGTTAGTTCAACTAGCCACTGGAACTAAGAGAAAGGTTAGTGAAGTGGTAGAGAAATGTCCATTGGTCATGAATGGATTGGTCACTTGTGTAGATCTGAATGTTCTACCACTTGGTTCCTATGATGTTCTCATTGGAATGGATTGGTTAGAAGCTCACAAGGTAAAGCTTGACTGTTATAATAAGACTTTCAAATACATGGATGAAGAAGGGAACCCAGAAGTTGTGAAAGGTATTCCAAAGGTGATTTCAATAAGGCAGGTTTCAGCAATGCAGTTGAAGAAGTTTTGTAGGAAAGGTTTCCAGCTGTATGCAGCTCATATTTTGGAGGCATTGGAGAATGAAACTCCTAGGTTGGAGGACTATCAAGTGTTATAGGAATTCAAGGATCTATTTCCTAATGAGATTCCAGGGCTTCCTCCAAAGAGGGACATTGATTTCACAATTGAACTGGTGCCAGGAGCAGCACGAGTGTCCAAGACACCCTACAGGATGAGTACGCCAGAGATGCTAGAACTGAAGATGCAACTGTAGGAGTTGTTGGAAAAGAAGTATATCAAACCAAGTGTGTCTCCTTGGGGAGCACCAGTTCTATCTGTAAAGAAGAAAGATGGTACACTGAGGTTGTGTATTGATTACAGACAGCTGAACAAAGTTACTGTGAAGAATAGATATCCTTTGCCAAGGATTGATGACCTCTTTGATCAAATGAGAGGAGCAAGCGTATTTTCCAAGATTGACTTGAGGTATGGTTACCATCAGGTGAGAATCAAGGATGAAGAAATTCATAAGACAACCTTCAGAACAAGTTATGGACATTATAAGTTTGTAGTGGTACCATTTGGTCTCACAAATGCACCAGCTACATTTATGTGCCTTATGAACAGTGTCTTTAGCAGGTATTTGGACAAGTTTGTTCTTGTTTTCCTTGATGACATTCTTATTTATTCTAAGAATGAGGAAGAGCATGAAGATCATTTGAGATTGACATTGCAATTGCTCAAGGAGCATTAGTTGTATGCAAAGTTGAGAAAATGTGACTTCTACAAAGATAGAATTCAGTATTTGGGTCACATTATCTCAAATGAGGGTATCTCTAGGGAACCTGAAAAGATCGAAGCCATTATGAATTGGCCTACTCCAAGAAATATGACAGATGTAAGATCTTTTATGGGACTTGCATGATACTACCATAGATTCATTGAAGGATTCTCCAAAGTTGCACATGCCATCACTTCTTTGCAAAGGAAGGGGATAAAGTTTGAATGGACATTGAGGTGTGAAGAAAGCTTCCAGCAGTTGAAGAATCTTCTCACCGGTGCATGGCCAGTATTGAAAGTTGTAGACCCAGAGAAAGATTTTTTGGTGTGTACCGATGCATGCAGACAAGGGCTTGGAGTCCTTATGCAAGACAACCACGTGATATGTTATGTGTCGAGAAAGATGAAGGAGCATGAGAGGAACTATGCCACTCATGATCTAGAGCTTGCAGCCATAATACATTCTCTCAAGATGTGAAGGCATTACTTGATGGGTAGAATATTTGAACTAAGGACAGACCATTGTGGTCTGAAGTATCTATTTGATCAGCCTACTTTGAATGCTAGGCAAGAGAGATGGTTGGATTTTTTATGTGAGTTTGATTTTGAAATCAAGCACATAAAGGGAAAAGAGAATAAGGTAGTTGATGCACTCAGGAAGAAGGTACAAGTAATGCATGTGGCATCTCTTAGTATTTTCCAATCAGATTTGAGGCAGCAGATTGTTAATTGTACCACTGGAGATGAATTGTATGAGCAGGTAAAAGAAAAATTGCAGCAGCAAAGTCTTGAGAAGAGATATGAGGGATATAAATTGGAAGAAGATGGACTTCTTACTTATAAAAGTATAATTTATATTCCCAATGTAGCAGAGTTGAGGAGAGTTATTATGGATGAAATCCATCAAGCTCCGTATTCTGGTCACCCAGGATACCAGAAGACGATTGCTACCACCAAAAAACAGTACTTCTGGCCAGGAATGGAAAAGGACATGGCTGAATACATTTCAAGGTGCATGAAATGTCAGCAGGTAAAGTTTGAGTATCAACACCTAGCAGGTTTGTTGCAACCTTTGTCAGTCCCGGAATGGAAATGGGAAGTTATTTCCATGGATTTTATTATAGGATTGCCAATGACTTGGACACAACATGATTCCATCATGGTTTTGGTAGACAAGTTGACAAAGGCAGCACATTTTATACTGGTTAATTCTACCCATGCATTTGATGACATTGCAAAGATATTCATGAAGGAGATTTTAAAATTGCATGGATTGCCTAAGGCAATAGTCTCTGATAGAGATGTCAAGTTCACTTCCAATTTTTTGAAGGGGTTGTTTGCATATTTGGGTACAAAGCTAAACTTCAACACTGCATACCATCCTCAGATAGATGGGCATACAGAGAGAGTTAATCAGGTGCTTGAAGATATGCTTTGCATGTACATGATGGACAAACCAACCAAGTGGGAATAACTTACACTTGGTAGAGTTTGCTTATAACAATGGACAGCAGGCATCCTTGGTGATGAGTCCATATGAAGCTTTGTATGGAAGAAGGTGTAGGACACCAGTGACTTGGGATAATCCAGTGAACAGGGTTGTGCTTGGTCCTGAATTGCTCAAGGAGTTGGAGCATGAGGTTGTAAAGATCAGGAAGAATCTAAAAGCAGCATAGGATAGGCAGAAAAGCTATGCAGATAAGCATAGGATGAATAGGGAGTTCAGTGTTGGGGATCATGTTTACCTCAGAGTGAAGGCAAAGAAGAGTTCCTTGAAGCTTGGAAGTTGTGCCAAGTTGTCACCAAGATATTGTGGGCCATTTGAAGTGCTTGAAAGAATAGGGCCATTTACATGACTTGCATTGCCTACTAGCACTAGATCTCATAACATTTTTCATGTTTCTTTGCTTAAGAAATATGTACATGATCCTAACCATGTGCTAAATTGGGATGTGATTCAGGTGGAACCCGAGGGAGAGTTCCAAATCAAGCCAATGCGCATCCTCGATGGGAAGGTCACCATGCTCCAGAACCAAGCCATAAGACAGGTAAAGTTGCAGTGGGGACACTATGGGCCTGAAGAGGCTACATGGGAGCTGGAGGATGCCATGCGATTAGCACATCCATTTTTGTTCAATTCTGCAGAACACTGAGGCGGTACTAGTGTAGCATTTTGTTCAAATTTTGTAAAGCACTGAGGACAGTGCTATTGAAGGGGGAGGGGAATGTAACACCCCGTTTTTGACCCTATTTGCATTAAATGTATGTGATGTATATATTATAACTAATCGTGGTGTGGAGCAAAAGGAAAAATCCCCACCATCCATTTGGTTGTGTTATGTCTCGGCGATTGAAATCGTTGCCGATGGAATATTGTGCTATCCAGCACATTATAGTTTTGGCATCATGTAAATATGCATCTTAATTTAAAATAAACCCCAACCAGCTATGCCAATGCAACCATGATGAAAAGGGCATGAATTTCCCTAAGGATAAGGAGGGGGAATTATTAAACCTTGATCCAATGGGGAGAAGCCATGTGTTAGCTGTCAAACCCATTTAGTTGTCACCCACCCTTTTTACTTACTCACCTCTCCATGTCTTATCAGTCAACTACCACATTAAAACATTTGTTGTTAGTTGGGGCAGTTATTGCTGGGCAGTGGTGTGTGGCAGGACTGTCAGTCCTTTCCCACACACACACTCCACCAGCAGACTCTTTCACTTCACGTGGGTAGGGAAGCTAGGGATTCTGTTCTCCATTCTTCCATTCTTTCCCATCCTCACGCAGAGAGTCGTTCTCTCTTCTCCTCACGCACAAGTTGTGAGTCTTCATTGTTTTTCCTCGCACAGAGAGCTAGGAGAGTGGCCTCAGGGGCACAATTTATGTTGTGTGTGTGAAGTTCGTGGTTGGGGAATTGTGATGTGGGTTCATTGACGATTTTCCTGTGAATGATCCATTCACGTTCTGGGGTGTGTATGTAATTTCCTTACCGACTTGTGGTTCTGTGTATATGTCCCCTTGTCTAGGCTGAGAGTCAGATCTCCTTTTCCAACCGTGGGCTATGTATTTCCCGTTGCTTCAGTGTTGAGATCGGGGCTATTGTTTTTCCCCACGATTTTGTTTGTTGTGGGTTAATTTTTGTTTGTGTTGTTGAGGATTCTTATTGGGTCGTTTTGGCCACGATAGGGCCAAGAACGACTCAGGAGTCATATTTCCCAGTCAGAGATGTGAACCTCTTGTTTTGCTGTGCATATGCAATGGTTGGTCTTCGGACTGTGTTGGAGTGGGAATGAAGGCTTGGTTTGCTTGATAAATCTGGTGTGTTTGGGAGCCACACAGACAGAAATAGAGGGTTGGCTTTCTTCTCCACAACCCCTGAATAGCACTGAAAGGGAAGTCAGGGCCTAAGGGATTGTGTAGCAGAGAAGGGACTGATTCCTTATGTTGGGTGTGTGTGGGTGTCCTAGAAGTCAGGCTAGTTCTAGTGTAGGTTTCCTTAGCTCTTCAATGAGCCCACCAGCTTAGCATTCAGCTTTTCCCAGCTCCTTGATGGCCTGATAAACCCAATTGTGTTGGCTTGGCTGATTTGTTGATGCCTGATAAACCCAACCGTGTTGGCTTGGCTAATTTGTGTATCCTTGGCTATGTGTAAGCCTGCTTGTTCCTTATTCCTTGGGGAATCATGCCCAGCTCGGGGGTGGCAGTGTTGCTGAGAGACTAAGGAGCACACTAGCCTATGGTTGGGCGAAATGTTGCAGCAACGTAGCTGGTTGCGGGACGAATTCCTCATAAGATAAGTATTCTCGTCTATTTCATTCCCACAATTATATTTACTATTTAATGGATTATAATGAACATGTCGAATGCTTGAATGTATGGATTGCTTCCGCTGTATGTTGAATAATTATGCATCTTTGCATGTTTTACTTCAAAGCATTTTATTTCAGTTTCTATGTATGCACATGTTCATGGGGCTAGTTTCCCGGATAGATAGGGTTTGGTAGCGTCCTCTTTGCGAGTCGGAGAGTCGGGGACATGACAAGAAAGGTCAATATTGTAGTAAATGCCAGCCTAGATACAAATCCTAGGCTCTATCAAGCACTGAGAGGGATCAAATATGCCGAGGTGCAAACCTATTCTCAGGTATTGCACGCAAGGATCTATTTGAGGAGAGGTTTGCACCTCGATAGATTCGATCCCTCTCAGTGCTTGATAGAGCCTAGGATTTGGATCTAGGCTAGTATTTATTACTTTTTACTTTTTAGAAGTAAAAAGTAACGTTACAACATCTCCCTCATAATTGGAAATATAATTTATAGCCGACATAATTTTAGATAACGTTACAAGATCTCCCCCATACTGGGTTGTAGAGCGCCTCTCAGCGCAATTACAAAATTGAGATGTAATGTGCGTGTATGAAAGGCACACCAAAAGAAAATGATTTTCATCCTTAACGCTCATAGTATCACAAAGATGGAAGATCCTTTCCTCCATAGGTGTTTTGGAAAATGTTCAATGCTCTGTTTCACCATATAAATCAAGAGAGTTTGTTCGTATCTTGTCTATATTATTTTTTTATGGTTGGTGTAAAATGTAGCAACATAACCTTTTAGGAATGTAGCAATTTGACATAACTTAACAAAGATGATTATTGTAATGAAAGATAAATATTGAGCAACATTATAATCCAACAAAATGCTTGAGAACCATGGACAACTAAACTCAAACTTTGGATGTACCACACATCACTTTGGCCTAAGTGAACCATGATGAATGTTGTAATGAGAAATCCATTAAGGAATTCCATAATCCAAGATAACATTTTGAACCATGGCCAACAAAAATAAATCGAACTCAACCTTGGTCAACCACATTCAACAATACTCAACCATGGTTAACTATATTCATCCATTGCGGAACATTATCGCAAATAGCCAACCATAGACAACCATGCCAAACTAAAGTCAACCAAACTCATTGTGACACAACACTTATTGAACATGACAATTATAACTAAAATAATACTTTTTTGAGAACATGAGGAAAGTGACAATAATACTTCTTTATAGATCTATCTTAACTTCACATCTACCAAGCACCAAGAAGAATCAAATCCGTTGAGGTGCAAATTTTTCCTCAAGAACCCATTTAACTAAAACAAGGCGGATGATAACAAGTCTCATAGTTTATGCATGGGTAACATGTGGCCCATGTTTTAGCACAAATTTACAAATTAAGTGGTTGTTCTTGACACTTAACTTATGGCCTTATCATTTTTCACTAGTTTACAAGTTAAGTAATTGTTCTTAACACTTAACTTATGCACTATCTTTATTCAGTAGTTTGCAAGTTAAATAGTTATGCTAGTTTACAAGTTAAGTGATTGTTCTTAACACTTAACTTATGCACTATCTTTATTCAGTAGTTTGCAAGTTAAATAGTTATGCTAGTAAATATAGTACAACATTATAAATAATATATATTCTTTTACACTTTATATTAATTTATAATATAATATTATTAATATTGCCGATATATCTAATATGTGCTCACTTGTTGTACGGAAAAGATGCATTTTACAACCTAATATGGAAAGATGTGTAACTCCTTTTATGCTCATCCTAGAGTTGAGGAGTATCTTTTATAAAACAAATAATAAAATATTGTTAAAAATAACATGTAGCTTAAAACAAATTTAAAATATTTAGAATTGTATATATATAACAACATAAATTAGATAAACTAAAGTCATAAACATTGGATTACACTTTTCTTCAAAATTTTCACTTTAAAAAAGAGACCAACTAAAAATTTAATCCCCTGATACTTAGTAAATCTCTTTTTACATGGATCTATGTTTGTTATCTTATATCTTCTCTCTCTAAGATATCTATATGTACTCACTTGTTGCCTTATCTTCGAAATATCTATATGTAAATAACTTCTGAAAATCTATATGTAAATAAATGGATAGAAGTATCTTTAACATTTTGACACATAATTATTATAAATGATATTGTTGCGCACATTTTAATCAACTGCATTTGTTACAAATCAATAGAAACATGGAGAGCACCTGACATCCCTCGTCGCTTTTACTTGAAATTCATTAAAACCATCCAAATATCACATCTTCCAGGCCGGGTTTCAGATCTTCGTCCAGGAATCTTTCATATTCGGGACTATCTCCGCCCGTTTTTTTCACTTCTACCGTACACAGAAAAGACGTTGATTCAAAAATCTCTCCACATACAGCCAAAACCCCTTCGCCGCCAACGGTCGCTGCTTCCATATCGACTTTACCTTCTCCCTTTGTGACACTAAACCCTTTACTCTTACCAATCTCCTCCAACTTTGATACAATGGCCGAATGAGACTGTTCCGACACAAACCGCAATGCTCCTTTATTATCTTGTTCAGCATTGAAAATATTCACATCTGATCCTCCGATCGACAAAGAAGAAAGTGAAGAGAAGGGCGACTTCGGCTTGATGCATGCAGGGAAATTCGTCTCAGAGCTGCTCTCATCGTCGTCGCTGGAGTTGAACCATGAATCCTCCATGATCTGCTGAACAGTAATCCGCGTATTAGGGTTTGGATCGAGCATTTGGAACAACAATGAACCCACTTCATCCCCGAACGATTCCAAGGGAAATACGTATTCCCTTTTGCACATTTGCCTGTACGAGGGCATCAAATCTTCTTCCGTGAAGGGAAGATAGCCATCCGTCTTGAGATAGTAGAGAATCACTCCACACGACCAGACGTCTGCCTTGGCACCATCGTAGGGATCGCCGATTAGAATCTCTGGTGCAATAAATCCGAACGTTCCACACAGAGTGCGAAATAAGAGATCGTCCGTTGCGATTTTCTCGTTCATTGCGCTCAGCCCGAAATCGCAAATCTTGAGGTTCCCGCTACTGTCTACGAGCAGATTGTCAGGCTTGAGGTCTCTGTGGTAAACGCCCTTGCTGTGACAGAAGTCCACGGCGCTCATCAGCTGTTGGAAATATTTCTTCTTTGTGTCCTCGTCAGGCTCCGATTCATCCATCTGAGTAATTAGGTCTCCTCCTTCCACATACTCCATCACAATATATATTTTGTTTTCGTCAGAGATAACTTCATACAGCTGCACTATGTTGGGATGATTCAGTGTTTTCATTGCACGTATTTCTGTTTCGACATGGCGGTCCATCTTCGTTTCAGCCAGAACTTCCTTCTTCATAACCTTAATAGCCACGCTCTCACCGGTTTTTAGGTCTCTCGCATGGTATACTTTTGAGTATCTACCTTCTCCCAAGAGTCTGCCCAAATAATACTTGTCCATCAAGATATTATCTTTAAAAAGGGTGTAAGAATTCATCTTAGTTACGATATTCTTAAAAAACTCTACAATATATGACCACATACGGCCTGTTGATTAGGGTTGCAAATTCGATTCTGAATATAAAACCTACGCTGTTGTGAGCCTATGAGAGGGCATTTATCTGTCATCAAATCACCTTTGAAACGGCATGAATGTAATTAGAGTGCGTCGCTTCTAATTAACATTGAATCAAATCGAATTTCTGGGAGTAGAACAGTCATGAATGTAGATAGTCATAACTAATTACTTTTTTTTTAAAGATAGTTAGCTATATTAAAATATATAATTTTATAATCATTTTGCAGAGATAGTTAACTGTTAAATATAGGTTAAAATATATAATTTTATAATCATTGTTCATAACGAGATGATTAGAGTTAATATAAAATACTATTTAATAAACAAAATAAAAAACTGATATGAAAAAACAAAAACAAATTGTGACTCGTTTCTCTAACCACCACCTTTTAATAGAAGCTTATTTAAATCTTAATCAAGATTCATTTAAGCATAACAAGATATAAGCATTATGAAATGAATCCTTGCTATACACTCATTAGGGTTAGTTAATTTGGTGGATTAATTTAATCAAATCTAAAATATAAAATAATATCTAAATATCTATAGACATAATAAAGAAAGCTTAAATCTAATATATATTTAATAATATATGTTTGTTTTAACTTAAAGATTTTGACAACAATTTAATTATAATAAATTGTGAAAAATTATATAAAACCAAAACAAAAGACAGTATTGTAAATTCTAGGTTTATATACTGCACATAAAATTGTTTCAACCTTGAAACAATTGGACATGGCGCATTCGATCAACTTAGGCTGTATTTAGCTTCATGCATCTGACAACCTTTTAAGCAATATCCAAATACATGCATCTCACAAACTTTTAAGCAATAACTTGGTCCAATTTTTCTGGTTACTTGCCAGCATGGTATCACATTTGTTGATAAGGTTTAATAATACTGATATATATTATAATATTAAATTTATGATCAAAATTTAAATATATGGAAACATTACTAACAAAAGTGGATACCTAGATGTCATGGATGAATCATTTTCACCTTTATCATATTTACAAAGTAAAGGATTAGATGTGTCTATTAATCATTTGAATCATTGTACTCTAATGATGAGAATGTATAAAAAAAACACATACAAAGAGGTTTAAGATGGCTCTCAATCCTTAGATTATGGATGAATCATTTTCACCTTTATCATAGATGTGTCTATTAATGATTTGAATCATTTTACTCTAATGATGAGAATGTATAAAAAAAACACATACAAAGAGGTTTAATATGGCTCTCAATACTTATATCACAAAGGGCCTTTTACATTAAGATGCTAAAGGTCTAGATCAGTGAGACCATACTTATTTATATTAGATGTCCAAAGTGAATCTGCACGGTCAGTTGCCCGACCCATTTTCACTTTGATGCAACCTAACGACACTCAGTGCTTAGAGGGCACTCTGGAGCATAATCCTTATGAGAGCAAGACGAGTCAGCCATGCTCTCAAAGCATCTACTGAAAAGAAATGTAATTACACTTAAAATTGTTTCTAATGAAAATCGTTGTATTAGTTAATAAATGAGGCGGGCCCACCCGAAGGGGCCTCACACCTTCGGCACACTTCATGCCTAACCCCAATAGCGTCAATGAGAATTGAACCCGTGACCTCTATACCGAGAGGCCTANAGGTAAGGTTTAACATACCTAAGTAATCATTGGCCTTTGTTGTTAGAGCTAGGTTATTATCATTCTCAAACAATTTTTGGTTTTTTATTTTTTAATATAGTTTAGCACAAGCCAACAATGGAAAAATAATTTTTTTTTTTTTTTTCAACACAAAGAAAATATTTATTGTTAACAAAAATAAAAATGCATTTACATTAATAACAATCATTGTTAAAAAAATAAAAATGCATTTATATTAATAACAAATAGGAAAATAATCATAATAAAAAATAATAATTAAAAGTTGAATGCATGTGAAGTACTTGGAGAATAAGAATTGGAAATAGAACCTGATGTAACATACTTCAAAAATCAAATATAAAAAAAATCTTTATATCCATATATTTGCAGACACATTAATAAAATACCCAACTATTATGAAAGAAAAGAAAAAAAAGACACCCTAGCCATATTAAAAGGTCATATCCATCCTTGTATAACCATCCTGAGGCGTAAGGACCCTTGTAACAATCGTTCCGCCATTGATAGATCCATTCTGCAACCACAATGGACATTTCCGCACTAAACTGAGTTTTTATCTTTTCAGCTTCTGTCGTGGACCTCGAAAGTCAAAAAATTCATGAAACAATCTCTTGAACTTTCTTCTTTCCGCCTTCCACTTTCTGCCTTTCCATCCTCTGCTTTCCGCCCTTCCATCTTCCACTTTTCGCCTCCCTCTGCGAACCTCGGAAGTCAAAAACTTCATGGAACGATCACTTGATCTTGGCTTTTTATCTTTCCGCCTTCTGCTCTGGATCTTGGAAGTCGAAAACATCAAGAAACGATAACTTCATCTTTCGGCTCTCCGCCTTCCTCTTTCAGCCTTTCCGCCTTCCGATGCGGACCTTGGAAGTCGGAACTTCATGAAACGATCACTTGATATTTCAGATTTCCTCCTTTCACTATGGACCTTGGAAGTCAAAATATTCATGAAACAATCACTTGATATTTCAGATTTCTGCCTTCCGTTGTAGACCTCAAAAGTCAAAAACTTCATGAAACGATCACTTAAACTTTCGACTTCCCTCCTTCCACTTTCTGCCTTCTGCTGCGGACCTCGAAAGTTGAAAAATTCATAAACCAATCACTTGGATTTTCTGCTTTCTGCCTTCCACTGCGGACCTCAAAAGTCGAAAACTTCATTAAAAAATCACATGGTCCTTCATATTTGCACACCGTTGATCCTTGCGGAAAACAACCTTGACCATTGATCTTGCTTAATACAGAAATTGGACTTCAAAAAAACTTAATAGTTTTCCTTGTCTTTTTCTCATTTCCCTCCTTCCGCTTCCACAGCTTCTATTTACGGTCGATCTCTTTGACGACTTTAATCTTGAATGTTTATCTGAATTCTTGTATGGATTCCCAATGAAACTTCGGGACTAACCTTAGCCTTTGATCTGCTTCACGGATCAAATCTAGACAGTTGATCTTCTAAATTTGGAAATCAACATCTAACCCTGCAGATTCTGGAAGTTGGGTTTCCTTTCAACTCTTCGGAACTTCCACATATCCGTCTACCGCACTTCTGTGAACCGTCGATCTTGCTGCAGGTTAGATCTAGACAGTTAATCTTCTAGTTTTGTGGATCAATTATTAACTGTGGATTCAAGCGTTTTCAGTTTTAATGTGGGGTTTAAATCACTATAAGTTAACACCGATTCGAGGATTAATTTGATGTATGTATCCATTCTTTAATTCGTCGTATGAATCATAACTAGGAGTTGGGAACCTAACAACGCTAAGTTGTTGTTGGGATTAAATCAATAAATTAAGGTTTTCTCTTATGTAAAATTATTTCGACTGCAACACTTACAGATATATACTCTAAACTAGACTACAATAATTACAGATCTATACTCTAAACCAGCATTATCATCTCAAATGACATTCCCAACTCGGTAAGAAAGGTTAGGAAAGATTGACGAGATCGATACAGACAAGAACTTAGATAAATACAGGAATACGTGCTATAGTTTAAAAAGAAACATAGTATTCATTTCGTTAATTGTAGACTCATAAATTCAAAATCATTCAAGTATTGAAACTCATCCATAACAAACCAACAATAACCAGCTCTGCAGAATTATGCTCAGATCAAAATATTAATTACTGCGATACTATCATTATACAGATCTCTGATAAACAAAACATGCATGATGGTTCTACAGAAATGAATACACAAAGATGCTTGGATATGTAACGGCAATTTAATAATAAACATCTACATCCTACTGCAACTAGAATCATTCACAAGAAAACAGAGTAGGAACCTGGCACCAACACTGGGAAAACACAAGTGGAGAAGTTGTTCCTCCCAACCAACTCCCAAAGCAACCAATTTACTTGCTCCATAACCCTTGACCCTGTTCGTTGAACCACAAGAGAAAAATTTCTTAATGCGACATCTCTCACTTTACACATATGTTAATCCCCATCCAATGTGATCCTCCTACTTCTCATGGACATACTATTAAATAGTATTTTTCCTAGGACTTGTTCATTTAGGAGCCTCCTTCTCTTTAGCGACTAAACTAGCAGTGCAGACCTAATTTTTGGAGATGATGCCCCTTGCATCTCGAGTTCTCACTCGGTAGTCTCATCCAATTGTCATTTCCCTCTTGTGGGTCAGCGAACACGCTTTCAACAGCTATTTCAAATTGTGTTCTCCTTCAACAATTTTTATTAATAAGGAATGTTTTATTACAAAAAATATTTTATTCTTGGCCTCCTACCAAAGAATAATAAAATAATAATCAAAGTATTTTCCAGCAGAATTAAAAATTATTAAATCCGGGGGTATTACACCTTATCTCGATTCAGAGTATATTTTTTTGACATCTAGACATGTCCATATTTGATACTTTTCTTAGTCTTCTTATCTTGTAGCTACCAATGAATTCTTATAACGTATCGTAATAATGAATTCTTATACCGTATCGTAATATTTTGTGTTGTGTTATATTTGCATTACCACTGCAAAAATTGAATTTAGTCAGATGTAAAATTGAATTTGAAAAGTAATACTACTCCTTTCAAGCATTGATTCCATAATCAGGGTTTTGATTTTTTATTCTATCAAATGCAAAGTGTTTTAGTTAAATTGAAATATTTATAAAAATAGTACATGATTATATGGATGATCTTGGAGGTGCTCCTACAAGCACCTTGTAAATTTACACGATTCAATAATATCGAGGGCAAGTAGGCCTTGTACAGTTAGCAATTGGAACTAAAAGAAAAGTCACAGAAATAGTAAGATAGTGTCCTTTGGAAATGAATAGTTTAAATACTTTACATATTTGAATGTTATCCCCTTTGGCTCTTATGATTTTTTGATTGGTATGGATTGCTTGACTACACAACAAGCTATATTGGATTGTTACAATAAGACTTACACATCTATAAATAAGGAAGCAAACAGAGTAACATCTAAAGGTATACATAGACCAATATCTTTAATACAAGTTATAGCCTTATAGTTAAAGAAGTGTTTTAGAAAATGGTGTCAGATTTATGCAACTCACATAGAAGAATCTAAGGAAAAGGAACCTCAGTTACATGACTACCCAATATTATAGGAATTTTTAGATGTATTTCAAGAGATACCCAGAATTCCTCCTAGAATATATATAAACTTTACTATTGCTTGAGTGCTCGATACAGTTCATTCATCTCAATCCCTTATAGGATGATTATATACCCAATGGAATGGGGTTTCAAAAAGGATGAATAGGTCACTAATGGAAAGGAAAGGAGTATGTGCAGTAATGTAGGGATAGCAAAAGAATTATGGGTTGAAGCTATCGGCACTGCATGTTATCTAAAGAATCAATCACCCACATAAACATTGGTCAACAACCCCCCCCCCCATGAGGTATGGTTTAGTAAGGATCCTTTTGTTGCACATCTCAAAGTTTTTGGATGTAATTCTTTTGTGCGTATTTCTAAGGAAAAAAGGAGAAAGGTGGATAATAAAGTAGAGAAATGTATCTTTGTTGGATACAAATATGGAATAAGGGTTACAAACTATGGACTCGTGTAACAAGGAAAACCATGTACAATCAAGATATGGTCTTTAGAGAAGTTACCAACACTTCCATAAATGAATATGTATTAAAAGAAAAAGGACCAGAGAAAATGGAGTTTGAGATGTTTGAGATAAAGGATGAAGGATATGATTCAAATAATGAGGAATATTAATATGAATTAGATGATGAGGTGGAACCAAAGACTCCAATTTTGGGGGGGTTTGATCGTATAAGGATGCCAATTGAACAGTCCACCCAATTTTCATTCTAGTTTTGTTCTATATTCCATTAATGATGAACCTAGAACTATTCAAGAGGAAACTAATTCTAAAGAGTGCCAACTCTAGAAAAAGGCCATGGGAGAATAAATGGAAGCCTTGCAGAAAAATGAGACCTAGGATTTAGTTGAATTTCCTGATGGAAGGAAACTTGTTGGTCGCAAATTCATGTTCAAAAAGTAATTGAACAAAAGAGAAAAAGTTGAGAAGTACAAGACTCGACTAGTAGAAAAAGATTATTCTCACGTAGAGGGAATTAACTTTGAGGATATATTTTCCTCTATTGAAAAATTGACTTCTACTAGATTTCTATTGTCTTTTACTACAACATTTGAACTATTGGTAGAACAAATGGATATAAAAACATTGTTCGTACATGGGGACCTAGAAGAAGAAATCTATATGAAGCAACCTAGAGTATTGAAAATAAAGGTGTTAAGGAGCTAGTTTTCAAGCTGAAAAAGGTCCCTTTATGGTCTAAATCAGTATCCAAGGATGTGGTACTAGAAGTTCAACACATACATATTGGGATTAGGATTTGTGAGAAGCAAAGTTGATCACTATGTCTATTGGAAGTAGGTTGGAAAATATTTTGTTTATGTAGTGCTGTATGTCGATGACATGTTGTTGGTTGGAAACAACATGGAGGTAATAAGGAGTTATAATCACAACTATACTCCAAATTTAACATGAAATATCTCAGTTCTCCCAATTTCATATTGAGGATGAAAACTAAAAGAAATTGTGAATAAAGGAAACTCTAGTTGAACCAAAGAAAATATGTTGAGCCAATATTACACATGTTCAATATGCACGAATATAAACTAGTAAAATTTCATATTCCTATCGGTGACAGGTTATCTACAGAACAATGTCCCAAGACTGAAGAAGAAGACATGTCTTTTGTTCCTTATGCTTGTGTAATTCAAAGTTTGATGTATCTGATGGTATGCACTAAACCATGTATTTCCCATGTAGTTGGAGTTTTGATAATGTATATGTCAAAGCCAGGAACTAGGTATTTGCATGGAACTATAGATAGTTCAATATATTATCAAGGAATAGTTAGACGGGACATTGTGTTGGATGTACATGGATTTGTTGATGTTTAATGGATTGGAGATCTAGATCGTAAAATATTTACAAGTGGGTATGTTTTTAACCTATTCGGAGGTGCTATCAGTTAAGGATGAGTAAGAAACAGGATGTAGTGGCACGATCAACTATAGAATTTAAATACATGGCACTTGGTCATGCAAGTAAAGATGTTGTATGGCTTCAACTATTGTTTTCAAACATTAGGTTTGAACAACAAGTTGTGAGGTTAGATTGTGACAATAATATTTTGAATCTTCTTAGCTAAGAACCTTTCCTATCACTCAAAAACAAAGCATTTTAATGTGTAGTATCACTTTCTCAAAGTCATGGTTGAAAGAAAGAAGGTATTTTTGGAGAAAGTGGAAAATTTGGAGAATGTTTTAGATTCATTGAACAAAAACTCTATATGCATTGAGAATTTTTCTTGGTGTAGAGAAGTAATGGCAATTCATGTCCTAAATTGTTGATCTGATATAATTATGCTCTCCCTATATGCATAGAAAACAACAAGTGGGAGAAAGTTGGGAATGATTTATATTCTCGGCATGAATACCCACCTTATGGTGGGGGTTTGGGGGCTAGCCCCGAAATGAAGGGGGTCATTTTGGGTTGTTTTTGCCCTGTTTTTTAGCTACTTTCATTCAATGGTTTTTGTCCCATTGTAATATTATTCATGTTGTGAATTAAGGATTTGGAGGTTGATGAATACCTATATATTGTATTGTAAATGGTTGAGTTAATATAATGAAAATAAATAAAGAGAGGGGTGAAGCTCTAAGTTAAGCATGTTTTTCCCTTCGAGGTTTCTAGCGTAAATCTATGTGTATTTTATGTGAATTCCATTGTTTAATTTCTAATTTTGCTTAAAAATAGTTTGCATTGTTACACTTAAACCGGTTTAGAACTATCACTTTTGTCCTCAAATTGATAGAAATATTGAGAACCATAAAAGAAAAATGCATAATTTTACAATAAACTTTGGTGCAAAGACCATATTACACTACAAAACAATTGAGTAGAAAAATTATTTATTAATACTGGTAATAACTCCCCAAATTGACTAGAAAAGTCCAATGCAATAAAATTTCACCCCGCAAGAAGCTTTCTAAGTTCAAACACAACCACGTTCCCTCTCCTTACTGCCCCTTGAATCAATAGTAAGTATGATTTCTCATACTTCATGAGCCTCTGGATGAATAATTATAGTTTGGCCACCCCCTCTAAGGACCCCTAAGGTAATATTTTTTCCTCCTTGACTTACCTATCTAACTCCCTTTTCTTAGTAATTCTTAATCGTTTACTTTCTACCAACTTGACCGAACATCCTCCTTAGGGATTCCAAGTCCTATACCAACTACAACCATCAAATTCTTGAATTGGACCCATGGTTGCAACATGTGTAAGAACCTTCCCCACATCTCTCGAAATATTGACCAGAGCCTACAAAGTTGAACATATGAATTGTGTTCGAAATATTATTAGAATCTTTAGATAGTCCCACCACAAAGTCCCTCCCCCCACCCATGGGGCCCACAAATAATGGAGTATCTATGGGATACAAACTTTAACAAGAGGAGACGAATTGTCACCTTCTATGGGAAAAGTGGTGGAAGGAGGAACTCAAAATAAAATATTCAATGAAGGAAAGATCTTTGAGTACTTACTAGTGGAATTGACATATGTGGCTTCTTTGTTCTATAAATTCTCTCGATGATACGATTGAGACACATTCGTTTCAATGCCCCTAAATATTTGGTAAGGTTCCTCCTATTGAGAATATAAAGCCCCATTGTTGATTATCATCGGAATTAAAATATTTCCCATAATAATTCTATAGAAACTTATGACATATCAGGAATCCTCTTCTCCTTAGAACCAACACCAACCATTACTTCCAAACCCATCAAATTCATAAAACCCTCAGAAGTATGTTGTGTCTTCTTCCCTTCGAGAACTTCCTCTCGCTTCTCCATCTTCCTCTTCGACATCCATATTTTTCATCAAAAGAGCTAAATACAATTGGTAACCACATGTCCATACATGTGGAAATGAGTGCACCAGGAGGGCATTTTCAATCACCCACCACCAAAATCATGGCCTCAAAGAAACCTTGAAAAATGTCAATTTCTATAAGAATTCTAGCCACCTACCATAATGAAGACTCGTGGTAACATTCTTCAAGTGTAGCAAACTTACCTAGTGTATCTCCAATAGCTTTCAAACCCACCACTATCAAAAACTCCAATGGAAGTCTAAGCAATTTTACCCACAAAAGGGTACTTGACAACACCTCCTCCCATGGGTCAAAAATTGGATGCCACATTTTTAGAGCCAATAAGTACCTGTCGAAAAACTAACAATGGCCCAATATGCACTTTGTTTCCTCCTATCATTTGGAAACAAATCCAAACCAAAATCTCTCTAGAGTATGCATGATGAGGAAATAGCCCACCATCATGCTTCATACTTAATGCACCCAAAATGAAAGAGAATTCATACAAAATCGCCAACCACAAAACTTCCCCACAGATACATTACCCTCGAGGTTCACTATTTCCATCACTTGAACAATCGCACCAATAACCAGTGAGAAGTCGCCACCATGGGATTGCACCACCTTTGTTTGTTTCTTCTAAATGGATTGTGCTTTGTATTAAAAAAAACTAAGAAAATATTCCAACTCAATCTGCTCACCCAAAAATCTTGGCCAAAAAACTAGAAGCCATTATCACTTGTCACCTTACGGACCTTTTTATACTCGTGCAAATACCCTTGGAACACTAACTCGATCTTGTCTCGTGAGTGATAGCCTAGTAACTTTTCCTCCACAAACAACACCATATGTGCACCTCTATCTACCAAATCCAATGGTGGATCATTGGCACCTGTTGAATTCATGCCAGAGGTATATTCCCTTGTCAAGTTGTCAGGAACTAAAGATATGGCCTACCCAAATAATGGAACCCTCAATGGCAGAACTACCACACATCGTCGAAAAATCCCTCGAAACTTTCCACTAGTCGATATTGAAAGAAAACAAATAAATAATTTTCTGTCAAACTTTTAGTAAGTTAGATCTATGAGTCAAACTCCATATTGCATCCATCATAACTGTTGCAAATCACTAGCTCCAAACCCTATTTTCTAGCCACTTCTTGCCCCATCAATGGAAATTCTTACCCCAAAGACCCATTATACACTTATCCATATGTATAAAACAAAAATATTACCACTCTTTTTTTTATATATGTGGTTCGCGAACCCCCCAAGGGTTTGCTATGTCCACAGGCCACTCTTATTACGGAGCTAATTGGATGGGGACATAAAGTGAGGCCCTTGTATATCAATGTATAGCCACCCACCTATTTGAACCCAAGACTTTCTGCTCACAACTTATAGCACTCAACCACTTGAGCTAGCTCACTGGGCTATTAGAGTTAGAGTTCATTATTATATTATAATACTATTTATATAATATTCATTATTATTTTATAATATTATAATGTAATATATTAATAATTAAAAAGTTCAAAAGTTGCAAACAAATAATTAAAAAATTGATGCAAAATCATAAAATAAAAAATTATAAAAATTAATTAAAATATTCATGTAATACTATAAAAATAAATAAAATGAGGATCAAATTTCTCTAAACCCTAAATTCATAAATAGCCGACCAATAATAATACATTAAAATAGTAATTACTATCATTAACAAGTTATAATGATACATGAAAAGTCGGCTTTTATGGTCATAGCCAGTCCAAATCGGCTTGGATTACATATAAACACCCTTTCTTCTATAAACATAGCAGCTTGGATTTAACAGACGTCATATATTCTAGAGATCTAGAAGAACAAGACAACTACGGTGGCCTAGCATCTTGATGGAGAACTATGTTTTGGGTAAACTCTTGGGAGAGGGTGCATACTCAGAAGTATACCATGGAAAAAACCTAAAAACGGGGCAGTGGGTGGCCATCAAGGTTATGGAAAAGAAAGCAATTCAGGCTAGAAAGAGGGGGATACTGCGCCTCGAGACAGAAATTTATGCTCTGAGAACACTGAAGCATCCTAACATAGTGCAGCTGTACGAAGTGATTTCGGACGAAAACAGCATATATATTGTGATGGAGTATGTGAAAGGAGGAGACCTAGTGACGAAAATAACAGAGGCAGAAACTAAGCCGGACGAGGACACAAAGAGGAAGTATTTCCAGCAGCTGATAAGCGCCGTGGAATTCTGTCACAGCAAAGGCATTTACCACAGAGATCTGAAGCCCGAAAATGTCCTCGTAGACGATAACGGTAACGTGAAGGTAATCGATTTTGGGCTGTGTGCAACGAAGGAGAACGCAAGGGACGGCTTATTTAGAGGTCCGTGCGGAACGGTCGGATACATTGCACCGGAGATGATAAACCTACAGGCCTACGATGGTGTCAAGGCAGATATATGGTCGTGCGGAGTGATTCTCTACTATCTCATGACGGGCTGTCTTCCGTTTGACGAAGAACGATGTTTACCCTTATACAGGCAAATGTGCAACAGAGAATTTACAATTCCGTTGGATCAGTTCGGGGACGAAGTGAGTTCGCTGTTGGACAAAATGCTGGATCCCAACCCTACTACTCGGATTACCATCCCGCAAATCAAGGAGTTTCCATGGTTACAACCAACGCCAGAAGTTATGGATGAGCCCAAGAATAAGAATTAATATTTTTCTTAGACAGAACCGGTTATATTTATAAAAACAGTGATGTAACTATTTATAATCACAGAGTACAGATGCCTTAACAAATAACTATTGATAAAGAATCACAGAGTGCAGATGCTTTAAGAGACCGGTAATCAGAAAATCAAGGCTTCAATTTATATAATCAGAAAAACAAAGCTTCAATTTATATAGGTTTGGATTGTTAAATTTAAAGTGCTAAAATAAGAAAATACTATCCGAGACTATGCATAGCTATGCTTAGATAGACCAAAAAAACAAAATCAAAGAATTCTTGGCTCAATTTGTCTTTCAGCCATTAGAATAAGAACCAAGAATAAGAATTAATATTACTATTAGAATTAATTTATTTATTGTAGGTTTTCAATATTATTTTTACAAAATTTTAGTAAAATCCAAATTTTAATTAATCAAATTGTTTTCTGAATCCATGAATAATTGTTTTTTTAATCAAATTATGGTTTGGAAGTTTTAGTAATTAATGTATGTGATTTTAAAAAGAAAATATAGATTTCCAACCACATTCCTAAAAAAATAAAATGTTTTTTTAAAATAGAGGACAATTATATTCATGATGACAAAATAGAGTACATAGCTATATAAACCAAAACTAGCTACAATGATCTTAAACTGATAGTCAGCCATTCTTATCTTTCAAAAAAATTGGAATTATGGTGTTCAAAGAAGTAAAAACAAGTGAAACTGGAATTATGGTGTTCTTTAATCCATGAATAATTTTTTTTTTAATCAAATTATGGTTTTGAAGTTTTAGTAATTAATATATGTGATTTTAAAAAGAAAATATAGATTTCCAACCACATTCCTAATAAAACAAGAAAGAAAATAAAATGTTGGTTTTTTTGTAAGCAAACAACAATTATATTGATGATGAAAAAATTGAGTACAAAGCAATATAAACCAAAACTAGTTACAATGGTCTTAAAGTGATAGACCACTTTTCTTATCTTTCAAAAAAACTGGAATTATGGTGTTCATAGGAGTAAAAACAAGTGAAACTCTCTTCATAGGAGTAAAAACAAATGTTCCTACTATAGCTAAAGACCTTAACTCACATTTTACATAGTAAATATTGACTGTAAATATCTAGAGAGACAACATATTTTAAAAGCAAAGATGCCCAAAAAAACTTGAAATCACAGAGTAAATTGGGGGGATGACCTGCCATCTATGGTGATGCATCTTCCGCATGCTACTTGGGTGTTTCTTCTAGAATTGGACAGGGTCCAAATTCATCCCCTAATCTATTAGGCTTCCTCTCTTGTATCAGTGTAGCTACAATGGCAGATCCATAAAGGACTCGTTGACTAGAGTGGTGTTCTTTGTGTGTGCCCCTTTTTCCAGAAGTGACCCAGGAGAATTCAGAGTGGCAGACAATGTACCACCTTTTTTCCTTGATTCTTGGCGCAACGTTTTTCTCATTTCAAGTGTTAGGAAACACAGAGTAGTGTCTCAGATTGAAGTTTGTCTTTAGGGTTTTCAGCTACATGTCCGCCTGGAGTATATTGGTACTTAGGCAACACCCCTAGCTCCATTCCATTTAACCGTCATGTATTCTAATAGTAGACCGAGCATGTTCTTCATCATCTTGTAGTGATTGATGCGTCAACCACTTTTACCTGAAGCTAGGTGGTCTGACGCTGCTTTAGATTCCCAATCATCTATCAGGAAACACACCGGCATTGAAATGTATTCAACAAATCCATTCGTGTCACCAATGGTTTCCTTTCGTATGCTGCCTCCCCTTCGAGTACTTCCTCTATGTGGGGTTCCTCAATGCCTAAGTTTTTCCTCCTGTCAAATGGTGGGCAGACTTGCAACAAGGTGAGCGCAAAGTGGACACAGATGGAGATTAATAACCAAGTGAACAAGAAGTGGACGTAGATGCAGGCACAGGCACAGACATATACGTAAACACAGAGGCAGAATCAAGAGAATGAGAGTGCCCTCCAGGCTAAAACTAGCTCGTCCCATAGTGCTAGGAACCATCATGGCTTGCAATGAAGGCTCGTTCAGGAATTCAATTCTCAATGTGATGGTTTAAGCTGGACATAGACCTCGTATCTACCTGCAGGGTTGGCAGATGTGCCACCTTCCATCACGTTTAAATGCACCTCGTCCTCAATCTCGTTTTTTCCTGCCCCATCACCACATGGCCTTTGTGCCAAGTGTTTCATGGGGTGGTCGAGGTGTCACCCTCATCCGAGGAAAAGAAAATAAAATGTTGAAAAAATAGAATATTTAGATTACATCTTAACATTGTCCATTCTAAAAATTATTCTGAAAAAATTATAGTAAATGAATCTTATAAAAATAAAAATAAAGAGTAAGCTAGAAATCTAGAGGATTTGCATTTTTTTTAGTTTTGAGGAAATCGAGCATCTTGAGTATTTGCTGAAATTGAGAATTTAATTGTTCAAAATTGCAAAATTTTTATTAAAAAATGGATCCTAAAACATTCTAATTATGCAATTCCAATAAACCAAAACTATTATTTCAACCCTTACCCCTAATTTCAAAAAAAAAAAAAAACTCACTAAAGTACAAATCCTCCATAACCCTAAAACATAACCATAATACCATAAAGTTAGTATCTAACCACATCAATAAAATTAGGTTTTGAAACTACTTGAAACAAAATTTCATAGGTTCTGAAACTACTTGAAACCAAATTTCATTGATATAGTTTGAGTATTGTCATTAATTATAACTAACTTAGAGTTTATCTTTACCATATATAAAAAGTTTACGATTTAAAGGTATTTGGTTGAGCATCGTTCCAAAAGGCCACCGGACTAAATGATAGGGGGTGTTGCTGGGCGAGCAACCAGAAATTAGGATTCGTATGAATACGTTGAACATGAAAGAGGTAATGCGGAACATAGAATACAGCCACAGAAAAAGTGTGGTTTTTTCTAGGGTTAATACAAATGAGCAACAGGAGTCAAAGCTAAGCACAAATAAGTTGACTTAGATCTGCTTAGTATGTCATGGAAAATATAAGAGCATGTAGATAGTCAAGTAAATGTTTTGTATCTGAAAAGAATAGGAACCAAAAAATGTCTACAGGTTTTCCAAGCGAGATCGTGAAGAATGCTTCAGATCTATGATTCAGTAAATTGAGGATCGTCTTCTTCATGTAGGAAGACGTTGGTTTACAGATGATAGAGACCCCAATATTGTAGCTGAAGAAGTTGTAAAAAGGGGTTGTGTGATCATTGAAGCAACGTAACCCTTAGCAATGAATTTGGCAAAAATGATAGTGAGTGGGTGGGAAGTGAAACTATTATAAACAATAGGTAGGAGCACTATAAATCATGAAAGGTCAAGGATTGTAACCACTATGATTTGGATTGGAAAACACAAAATATTTTTATTTTTTAGCACAAAAGTTATGTACGCGATGTCTAATGGAGCAAGCTGCATATACTCATGTTGTATAATTGATGACCCACGTGTATCAACAAAAATGTGTTTTTTAGGTTTTCAATTGAGCATCATGGGTATTCTGAGCAAGGGAGGTATAGTGAGTCTATAGAGGGACAAGGGAGGCCATCAATCCATGATGCATAAGGTGTGGCAAGTCATGTTATAAAATAGTCCCCCTGATGTGTGAGATCAGGGGGATAATGCGATGGCCGAAATACATTATCAATTCCAAAAATGTAGTGAAGGACCAGCCGGGAGAACTAGCCACTCATCAGCATAGAACAATATTGACTTTGAATACATGACTGCGGATATGACGTATATAACAGTCCCAGGTAAATATACATACAATGTTAAGGAATATGTAGTCCATAATAGACATGTCATGAGTGATCACAACCATGTACAATATAGAGGGGATTATGGTCTCCAAACTAATTGAAGACATTTGGTACATAATGGAGTACAAATTGCTCATGTCATGAGAACTAAGGTCCCATAGGTGCTGTCACGATCAAAACAAGTAGCATATATCAGAATGCCACCAGTTTGAGGTCTTCTACACAAATCGTCGATGGGAAATGTCCCATCACGTGAATAAAGGTACTGGATTCAAACATGATGAAACATCGTCTACCCATCATTAAGGTATATCATTAACAGATGCAAGACATCCCATCGATGATGAAAATGGGTGTCAAGGTACCAAGTACATTCAACAAGTGCGAATAGAGGTGTTGGATCGAGCACTTGAAGAATCCATCGATCAGGAGACATGTATTCCCAACTGTTGATGATGAGAGAACTTGCCACTAGTGACTGCAAGTCTCAAGGTACTCATATGACTCTAGATCCTAATTCTAGAATAGATGATCTGAAGTCGATGGAATGAGATTTGCTAGAATGAGGGAATTATGGCATCCCCCATCAACCAACATGAGGTAGGAAACTAGGTTGATTGATTTCATGGAAGAAATCGAATGAATAGGATGTACACGAACCAATGACTATGTGTGTCTCACACATACAAGATGTACATAGTATGCGAAATCGACCCTATGAATAGAATCCAATGATGAAAATTGTTGACAAAAATGAGGAATAGAACAATTGGGTCTAATGGAATTCAAGACATAACATGAATCATGTTGGCCTCTTTCCCTTTCTTGTCTTGACCCGCGGTTCAACAACAACACAATACCAACAACACACCATAAGACATCGGCCCGATAGAACAAGCTCAGTCGACAACGCCTGCGACGCAAGCGTAGTCTCACCCAAGCTATCTTAATGGATAACTGCCATAACCATGTTTCCGTAGTTGACGAGGGATTATAGTCCCTTGGCACGTGGACAAGGTGCTCGATAAAGACGATTGGATGGAGTCTTCCACTCTGTGACAGTGGCACAACCTAGTGCCACAGGGCACCCACATGACACAACCTCATCCAATATTTTTAATAGCTGACACAACTATGCGATGCAGTCAATTCATTGCATTTGACAGACAATGCGTGACTTATATTAAACTTAGAAGATTTAACCATGAACTCATACCCAACGATGCAGCGATACTTTTAAACAGTCATTCATTTATATTGTGATATGCACTCAAACTTCAACTGTAACTGTAAATATGTAAAATAAGAAAAATCCACATAAACATTCATCATTCAACAACATTCATTCACATAACACAAGACATAACGTGGAAACTCATCTGGGAAAAACCACCAAGGTGCTCTTCATTTGGCATAAGAAATATGGTTAACACCTTGCAGCCTGCAACTTGCACATTGTTCTTAAGATATGTCTTTCTGACTCAATCTTCTTGCTCTCATGCTCTCTAGTTTATTCTCTATCTACTCCTATTGATCCGCACATAGCCTAGATCGACTCTTCTACTCTACTAGCGGTCTGCAGCCATAGCTACAAGATCCACAGCTAAATAGCCTTCTACTTCTACCGGACTCTCCTTTGAGTCAACTACTGAATCTAATAGAATCTAACCAAAACTAACTTAACGAACTAAATCAAACAACTGACAACCAACTGATCTAAACCCTTATACAGAGAGGGTTTCTTCTATTTATAGTAATTACAAGACCACACGGGGTAAACTAAGTACTACTCAGTTATTACAAACTTGGGTAGCTAAAACAATCTCCGTTACATTCAATTCCAGCCCATACCTAGCCGTGAAAATCCTGCAATGCATTAACCACAGCCTTAACTGGCCACGGAAACGTCTTTCAGCTTGTCTGTACCAATCATAACTAGCCGCAAAATTGTCCTTCCATCTTCTGCTGGTTCATCCTTCCGTCATCTTCCTTGATTTCCGTATGTCCAGCATTAACTCTTTTTACCTGCCTCTTCCACTGACTCTGGACGTGCTTTTCCTCGTCGCACTAATCATGTCGCAACTTCCTCTGCTTTGTGCTTCCTTTCCATCCTCATCCTTCTTCGTCGCGTGCATGTTTTATCTTTTTGTGTTGGTTCCTTTCCTTCCTTATTGACCTACTTTTCCCTGGTCGCACCCGCACTTTTCCTTCTTTGTTTGTGCGTCAGCTTGTTCCTTGTGCACTTTCCTTGGCCCAACAGGCCCCCAACACTCACATGTGGATCGTCCTGAGCCACTAAGCAAAAATGGATTCCCACTACAAAAATGTGACTGTTCGTGACTTAATCCTCTAGCTCGGGCCCAATATGCACAAGAGGACCAACCTTGTCCTGAGATTCCTTTAACATTTATTGCACTCTAGAAAAATCTGTTGTTACTTCCTCTTCTTGTGCGGCCAATCACTCCACATGGTTGAAACTAATATGTTCTGATGTTCTTGCCTCCAGTGACTTCGCCATATATTGAAGTTTTTATGCACATGCTGAATAAGGCCTGTGAGTTGCACTACCTCTGACAGGTGTGCCTCCACCTCTACTTCCCTAGTCTGCTCGTGGTCATCGAGAGCTTCGACTTCTTGATGCAGGTGCTTGATCTCTGCCATCTTTGTATATTTTTCCTGAAACGGAAGCTTCTTCATCTCTGCCTTTGTCGCGGTGATTTTCTCGTCAGTCGATCGAGCTCTTTCCCTGATATTTTATCCAACCTCATCTTCTAGAATCACTTCCTAGATTGTGGAAGCAGCTTCAACTGCCTTCGTCTAGATTTTTTTTTCCTTCACTTATCTTACCAACAGCATCAAATGCTGCTATGTTTCGCTCTTCAAGCACCTCAAGAGGTATGCTCAGTACTTTCCTTGCCTGAAGTTCCTCAACTTGCTTCTTCATCTTCCTGACCTTCTTCCAGTGGGAAGTCTAGGACCGCGCCCTTAATGGCTTCAGCTAGTGCAACGTAACTGTGCTTGCATGCCTTGATTTCTTGCTCTTTCTCTTTCAGGAGGGCCTTCCGTTGCTTGGCCTTCCTTTGTTGTTTCGTTTCCTGATAAGAAATAGCATTCTCCCATAGTCGTATTTCAGTCGCGACTTCCTGTTGTAAGTCATATACTTCTCCCTGTGATAGCTTGGAGAATTTGATCTACAATGTGTCAAACTCCTTGACAACATCATCAAATGCACTCGTTGTCGCTTCTAGTTCCATTATGCGCCCCTCGATTTGTAATTTGATGGGCGGCACTATTTCTTGTGTTATTAGCAGAACATTGGGATCCACCCCGTAAGTTTCAGCCTCAAAAGTTGCTTTGACATCGTTAATGGCCTCTATAAGCTTATTGAGGTGGCCTACAACTTGACCAGCCACATTCTCCTACTGTGTGTTCAGAACCTCGAGGCTTTTCTTGGCGACCTCGGCTACAGCATTTGCTAGCTCTTGAACATCGTCCTCAGTCAATGTGTTTGTGTTAGCCGCTCTGTCGGCTTTTCTCTTCTTGTTCAGTGGTTCGTGCTGTTGTTGTTGTTCTTCCTGGCAGTTCTGGGTGTCCTCATCATTCGGTGTATGCTCTTCATCGCTTCAATGGGAGCCACCATTACCACTGTTATCATATTTTTCTTCTTGCGACTGACTATCTTGACCGTTGCCTCCATTGTGTCCTTGGCCAATTCCAGCATCGTCGCCTACGCCAGCATTTTCCCCTTGGTTAGCTGGTGGGTCTTCTTGGTTTTTCTCTTCAGGAAGCAACTCTACCAGTGGACCGCGCCATTCATCATGCCACTCCGGGACAATGGCATCCACATCATCATCAATGATTATGAACCATGCCTAGTGTGCTTGCTTGGCTGGGTCGTTCTTTGGCTCCAGGATCATATTGTGCACACCTTCTTGGAAATTGATGAAGGCCGCATACCTGTGCACCGTCGCAACCCAAACTCGATGGGATCTTCTGATAACATCACACAATGCCTCAGCATGCAGAAAAAACTCGAGGTTACTATCCTTCTAGCATATTTTTTTTTTCTTTGCCTCCCACAGGTCTGGTACTTTGTGCCATGGTAAGGTAGTGGGACATCCATTTGTACATAGTCTGGTGGGTTGGCCCACAAGGTGAATGAGACCAGGATGAGCATCCAGGAGTAGTGAAATTTGTACTTAGGATCCTCCTAGGCCTGTTCTACGTATTCAATCAGTTCATTCAGCAAGAACTACGACCAGTTGAAAGTCACACCTTGCATGCATTGATCTACGATCTCAACCGCTCCAACAGTGCATTCATTTGGTCTCATTTTGTGCAATAACTTGCACAACAGGATCCTTTCAGTGAACCGCACGCGAGTGCCTTCGATGAGGGGAATCAAGAATCCCCTAGTCGTGCATTGAAGCTTATACTTTGTTTTCATCTTTGTGGTATTCTTGTCCTGGCGCAAATATGGCGTGGAGTCATGTCCTTTCTTTGGCAGTCCTATGATCGACTAGATAAGCTCAACGTCGAGCGGGTATGGCTGATCAAGCCATAGGCACCCTCTTTGGAAACAGACCAAGAGTTGTTTCACATGTGTATTGACCTAAAGGTTGTGGCCAAAATGCGACATGAACAGCAAGTTCATCAATCTTGCGCGATCAACGCCAGCATCCCACTTCATTGGATTTAGAACCTCTGGTCCAGTCAGGTCGGTTTGAACCGTGACCATGCAGTTTTTTATTTCCAAGCCCTCTTATTGTTGAGTGTCGAAATCCTTGAAATTCAACTTGGAAATCTTTGGCACTATGTCTATTAGCATGGGTACATGCTCAAGGATCCGAGGTGAGACTAAAAATGTATTGGCTTTCGTGGGAACCGCCATTGGCTCCACCTCGGCTTTCCTCGGTCAGACATAATGTGGGAAGTTTTCGTCTTCCTCCTCAGCTTGTGGGTCTCTACAGGGTGGGGAGTCTGAATCCATGAGTTCTTCCTCCACCACGTCCTCCTCCATGGGTTCTTTTCTGGCATTGTCCGTAATGGCCTTAGCCTTGTGTTTCCTTGTCATTTCAGTCTCGGACAAATCTCCAACTGCTCTCTCCCCAACCTGTCTCAGCTCTCTGATAGGTTGTGCAAGTGTAGTTGAAGGTTTCTGAACATGGTTTGGCCCAAGGCGTGAACTAGGGGGTGGAACAGGGGCCAAAGAAGGCATATGAGAAGGCTTCTTTCTTGTTCATGCCATCGGGTCGAGTTCTGGTTCTGGTTCTGGTTGTTGCACTTTGGGCGACTCGACTTCTTCTTCAATTGGATAGCCTAAGGTGACAGTCACTTCGGATAGCTCACTTGCACTGGAGACCTCTATTACCGTGGGTGTTGGCTCACTCTATGATAGGCTTCGGCTCTGTAACTCTCGGCTCTCGTTCTCTCGCGCTCTCTCTCTCTGCGTAAAATACTATTTGATGGCGAAGCCTTGTATTTATACCCACCGACGCGTCCTATAGTCGTCATGAGATGGGAGGTCAGGGTCTAATCAATCACATGAGCTTCTCATTCGACGCATTTCTTCATTAACTTGGCAGCTGGAGTGCTCTCTGTACCTGTCAACATAGTTATGGCAGTTATGTTGGGGACAGATGATGGGACCAAAAAACACACCGTCATTCTCTTCATATCTTGTCAAATTAATGATGCTTAGTTGTCATAACTACCTCAATATGCACCGGATATTTTCACTTTAATGTTGGCCAACCTGTCATTTCCAGTTTTCCAGCACTTTCCACCTTTTCCTGCACTTTCTATTTTTTCCTGTGCTTTCAGATGGTTTCGCCGTAGATGTGCGACAAAACATTGTCTTCCTCTTTGCTTTGTTTTTTTTTTCATGTGCAACATGCTTTTTATCCAGGGATCTTATGACCATCATAGTATGGCTTCAGGTGACTGCCATTCACCATACCTACGATGTAAGATCCATCTAGTCTTTGCAGTTTTACCGTGCCTACATCAATGATGTGCGCGGCCATATATGGCCATTAGAGAAAATTTGGGGTCTAAAATGAACCTTATAAGAAAAAGCGTCAACAATAAATTTTGTGAGTTGGAATTCAAGAACCAATAGAATTTCAATAAAATGAGTCAAACATAATGGTTGAATTGACATATTTGTCATAAAAGAAAACTACTTTTTTTGTTTGTATTTTCGACATATCTCCCTATGTTTTTACTCAAATTTCAAGTGGGAGAGCTCATTGGATGCAGAATTTAATTATTCATCCAATGAGTACCCACACTGCATACTTTTGACAGACCCCGCTACCCCAAAAGCAAGAAATACCGGAAAAAATGTGATGATGACATCATCATCACGTTTTTTTAGGTATTTCTTGTTTTTGGGGTAGCGGGGTCTGTCAAAAGTATGCAGTGTGGGTACGCGTTGGATGTAGAATTAAATTCCGCATCCAATGAGCTCTCTCACTCAGAATTTGAGTAAAAACACAGGGAGATATGTCAAAAATACGAACACAAAAAGTAGTTTTTTCATTCTTCCTCCAAAATTAATAACTATTATTTTTTTATTTAAACTATTATTTTTTTATTTTCCTTAGGAGGCCCATTTTAGACCTCAAATTTCCTCTAATTCCCTAGCCAATGTGTCTTTAGATTACCTAGGTGTTTGAAAATTTTGATGTCATATAGAAATACTAGTCCTCCAACTTTAAATGGTTTGACCCGGATATGGATATCATGCCATGATTTATGTCTCTGCTTCTCAACAGTCTGATGAAATCCTATGACAAGGAATTCCTCTGTTCGACAACATCTCCGTTGCTCATCTCCATCAGCGCAGCAATTCGTAGAATCGACACAATATATTCCATTGGTATAACAACTTCCTTTCCATATACCAATATGAATTGGGTGTGCCCTGTCAATCGCTTGCAAGTTGTGCGGAATGCCCATAGCACAGCTAATACTTTCTGATCCTAGTCATCTCGATGCACATTGCATACCTTTGTCAATGCATTGTACAGAATCTTGTTGAAAGCTTCGACCATTCGATTCCCCTAAGGATGATAGGGTGTCGTCTTCTTATGCTGGATCTGAAACTCTACAGTCAGTTCAGCAATCATTTTGTTAACAAAATGCATACCTTGGTTGCTGAGTAGAATTTTTGGACAGCCAAATCTGGTGGCTACGTTTTCAAATAAAAACTTCACCGCAATCGCAGCAGTGCAATATTTAACAGGCGCAGCTTCAACCCATCTGGTTAAGTGGTCCGTCGCAGTAATACTGTAGCATGTGCCAGTATTTTTCCCTGGTGGACTGATCGGCCCAACAAAATAAACATCCCATTTGTCGAAGGCTTGCAATGTTATCTGTGGTGCAAGCGGCATCTCGTCGCGACGCGATGGTTTCCTATTCTCTAGCAGATATCACAGTTCCTGCAGAAGCTTTTAGTATCCATGTGTATGGTTGGCCACCATAGTCCTGCATGAAATATCTTGCACATAGTTTCCTTTCGTGCATAGTGTCCACCTGCGACACCAGCATGTGCTTCACTCATAACCCAAGGTCGCTCATAATAGAAAACACGGCGATGCAGTATTTCATCCGCGCCCAATTTATAGAGGTGTCCAATTGCCATCAATGTAAAGTCCGCAGCTCTGACTGCCAAGTGTTTCTTTTGATTGATGGAGAATCCTGGAGGCGCATAGCCTGTACTCAAAAATTTGATGATAGCGTTAAATTCCTTGTTCTGATCCTCCATCATAGTGACTGCAAAACGTTATGCATCAGGCAAGTTATCTTCCAGGCTGGTTATCTCTTCACCACTTTCTATCCTTGACAGGTGGTCTAGCCCAACATTTAGTCGACCAGGTTTGACAATGACCTCAAAATAAAATTCTTGAAATAGGAGAATCCATCTACAGATCTTTCCCCGCAACATTGGCCTGTTTACTAGGTATTTTAGCGTTGAATGATTGGTGTACATCTAAAAGTGTCCACCCAACAAGTAGTGTCAGAATTTCTGAAGCACATAAACCATAGCAAGGCCTTCTCTTTCTGTCGTCCTGTACTTATTTTCTTCTGTTGATAGTTTTCTGCTAGCAAAAGCAATAGTGTGGTCAAGTGCACCCTCTCATGTCTGTGTCAAAACTATGCCGAGCATGACAGACAACGCGTCTACATGCACATGGAACTCCTTTTTCTAGTCAGGGAACACAAGTATTGGCGTAGTGGCCATCTTATTCTTTAATTTGTCCAAGCTTTCTTGGAAAGTTGGTGTCCATTGAAACTTTGCATCTTTATTCAATAGTTTCTCCATAGGTGCAGTGATCTCTGCATACCCTCTAATGAACTTCCTGTAGTGGCCTGTGTGTCCTAGCATTGATCTTAGTTGCATGACTGATGTAGGTGGTGGTAAGTCAAGAATGATCACAAATTTTGCTGGGCCGACCAAAATACCATCGTGACATACGACGTGACCCAACAAAACACCAAACGGTGCGTAGAATATACATTTCTTGGAATTAAGTGTGATTTGATAGTGGCGACAACGGGCCAGCGTCATGCGTAGACTCTCAATATGGTCTCTTACTAGAAGAAACATAGTCCTATCATCAAAGTGGACCTCAAGAAGCTTATGTATAAGATCTTTAAAAGCAGAGACTACGATCCTAGAAAAAATAGCAGGTGCATTCTTGAGTCCAAAGAGCATTACCATATGTTGGTAGCATCCCCATTCTATGACAAAGGTCGTTTTGTGGTGATCCTCCTTTGCGATTATGACCTGATGATAGCCAGAGAAGCCATCGGTGAATGAATACATCTCTTGTCCTCCGACGCTTTCAAGTACTTCATCTATAAATGGTGTTGGGAACGGATTGTGCAGGAATGCATCATTCAGCTTCCTCAGGTCGACACAGATCCTCACTTGGCCTGTTGTTTTCTTATCCTGGATCACTATAGGACTGATCCACTCTGATTCCTCAACAGGTTTAATGATTCCTATGTCGAGCATGCGATCCAATTCTGCTTTTACTTTCTCTTTATATCTTGGGTTTAGTCTATAAGGCGCTGCTTACTGGGCTTAGCATATGGTCGCAGTAGTATTTTCAATATCCCCTAGGTTGTCGACTATTCCCTTCATCTTTGTTAAATTGGTAGGGAATAGATCCCGATACTCATGCAGCAAGTCTGTGATCTTTGCAACTGTCTCTTCATCCCAATAATCTCTTATATTGGCAAACTTTGGGTTCTATGGCGACCCAATGTTTACTTTCTTGATTTTCAACGACTTAAGGAACTGGTCACTTGAAATACCACTTCCTTCCACTGTACACGTACCCTCTAATTTCAGTATGTTTATGTTAGTCGGATCATCATCTGGGTCTCCAACTAAAGTGTAGCAAGCCATCGATTGCTAAATGGTCTCACTTCGCTGGTGAGCATTGGCCTCTTCGACAAGAATTTCAGCAAATATATTCTCCTTTATCGTTTAAAGCGTAGCATCGACTGTAGGCTACTCATCCATAAATTCAAATGTTTTCCTAAACTTCTTAGCAAGTCCCTCCCAATCTTTGGTTCCTTGCCACAACTCCATAGATGCATATGACATTCTAGGTGTCATTTCCAATGTATGAACGAAATGATGGACCCTTTCGTATCCCGGGTATTCTGTAAATACGGTGTGACGTCGATTGATGTGCTCAAGATGGCTTAACAGTCATGTATATTTGTGGCTCACAGTGGTGACTTCTTCACTGAATCTGACTTCCATCAACCTTCTGCATTGTGGTCATTATGTTATAAACTGCTTGTCTGTTCCCCGCCATCTAGCGAGTGTGGCCTTCAGCACATGATCTAACGCAGACAAGCGCTGCAACTCCGTTACAAGTCCTTCAAAATCACTTAAGAAGGTCGCAAGGGTAGGTAAGCCTGTATAGGTGGGCATCTCTCGTAGCTCATTCTCCACCCATCTCATAGACCTTATAACTATGGCGTACGTCCTCATAGAGACCTCATGCAGCCTGTTTTTCCAGTTCTCCAATGCCTCCCCTGAGTCGAATGTGCAGGAACTAGCACTCTTTCAAATCAGGTTTCCATCCACTGTTAGATTAATATAGTCTTCTTGCATGGCAATGACATTGTAGATCTAGTCAAGATATTCACCCTATCCCCCATTGTAGACAGGTTTTACATACCTTTGTCCTTCCAATGGATCAATGGGAAACACTACTCTCATCTCATTATCCTCGAATGAGAGGAACCTTTTCTTGAAATTGATAATGGTCTGATTTTATATGGACCAATCTATCCCTAGTAGCGCGGTATATGGATTCATGTCATCAACAATGTTAATGACTTCAAAGTTTGCAAATGTGCGCAACCCTTCAATGTCAACATGAACTTGACTCAATCTACCAATTAGGAGGACCTTCGCCTGATTGGAAATTCGTAACTGGACAGGAGACCAGTCCAAGCGTGGCTTTCCCATACTTTCCCAAGTTTTTTGCGTCAAAATATTGACATCAGAGCCCAGGTCTAAAATGATATAATCCATATCATAATCCCCTATCTGCGCAATCCTTCTTAACTCGCGTCTTGTTTTCAATTACTTGCTGACCTGGTTAACTTTCTTTTTGGGTTGCGACTCTACTAGTGTTTCTTCTATCAGTGCTTGAAGTTTTTCGATAGCATCTTTGTCTTGAATTAACACTAAGAAACTTGAAAAAAATGACTTAAGTTTACTAACCTTTTATGGATTCTTCTTCTAAAATATCTGTTGAAATCGTTCAAGCATCTCCCTCACTTCTTCTGATGTTGATGCTTCTTCTGGATCCACAAACTCATGTCGCACATCCATGAATACTTGCTTCTATTTCTGGACATCGCATGGCTCTTTCTTTCATGTCGTAGGTCATCCTGCAACTATCGTTGTTCCGGCGGGGTTTCTTGATCAGCGCCTGTCGCAGCACCTCCTCGTGTTACTAAAGCTACATTTGGATCTCTTAGCTCAGCGGCAATCATCTGAACGTTCAAGTTAGGATTCGAGTTTGGGTTCAGGTTGTGCATAGGGTTAAAACCTATGATGGTCCTATCCTGCCATTTTGCGATCAACTGAGGATTTTACTCCACATTATGGTCCTGTCCCTTACAATATGACCATGTCTTTGCAGGTTCCAGGAAATCTTGATAGTTATAGCATGTAACCTGACCTCTTCCTCTACCAAATCCTCCTCCTCCTCCTCTACCTCTGAAGTTTTCGTCGCCCCTTCTTTGAGGGTGTGGTTGTGGCGGTGGGTACTGGTTTTGTTGAAATTGCGATTGATAGTGACTATGTTGTGCATATGGTTGTTGCAGCACATACTGAGGCTGGTACTAGTTTTGATACTTATTGGGTGGGAAATGTGCAGGCTGATATGATGCTTGTGTCGATTCATCCTGATTATGCCCCTCATTCTTCATTAAGTATGTGTCAATCATCTTTTCCTTCAAGAGTTGGTATGCTCTCCAATCCTTCTCTTCATGTCCTACTAACTTACAAAATTTACAAAATAGGTTTGCAGGAGTGCTTACAATCTTTTGCAAGTATAGACAGTCCTCGTTGTGATGTCCTCTTGTCTGGCATATGCAACACCAGGGTAGTCCATGGGCATTTAACAAGTTTGGTGCACCGGATGAGATGTAATTCATGAAGGTTGGACAATTATCCTTGGTGTGTTCATCCGTTCTATGTTTCGTGCACCATAAATATACATGGCATTCCTTACCCTTCTTGATGTCCTACAGTTGTATCGTTAGATTATCTAATTGCAATTGAATCTGTACCAACCCTGTGGCACCATCACCGATTGGTGAAGCTTCTAGCTTCAGTGCCAATTCTAGCGCTTCTGTCTGCAACTCAATATTTTGTTGCATCAATGGACCTTGGATGTGTGGTAGTAGCGCAGCAATAAATCACTCCTTATGTAGAAAATATGACATCTGAAAACTTACTTTGGCCATCAAGGTCTTAAATCATTGGTCAAAGTCCCATATTGACTATGTCAATACTTGTTTGATTTCCTTGATCTCAATGATACACTGCGACTCAGATTTAGGTTTTCTAAACTTGGGGTTTTCTGTGGTGTTCCTAGAGGTACCACGCAGAACTTCATAAACCAGTCAAGCGCATGACCCCTTAGAGTCGTGATCATCTGTGCTTTCTTTAAGTTCAAATTCTAAACTAAGCAAACAATCCAAACAGCTTCACAGATGAACCAATGTTACTCTGGATCTTCTGCTCCATTGCCATTGAATGTGTGTAACCAAATATCTGCCCTAGCCATTGCGTTGGCGTCGGGGTTATCTGATGACTGATCTAATGGAGGTGTTTGCTCTTGCGCACTAGTTGCAGTGCTAGCACTGTCAGTATTAAAAACTATTTCAAGAAACAAGTCTCTAGACCTTACCTCTAGTGATACTCCAGGTGTGATGTACTTGCGTCTTGACCTTGGTGTCTCATCTGTCTCTTCAAATTCTTCTAGTCCTTCCGAGATCGGGCTATAGTCCTCCTCTTCATTACAATACCCCTCGTCTACTTGCAACTGAAGTTCGTGCTCACTCTCTTCAAACAAACTAGGAGCTCATCGACCTTCCTCTGTCTTTCTTCTCTTCCCTGATCTGAATCTCCTTCCACTCCTTAGGAATACAATTTCTAGTTCAGGTTCTGTACTTCCTGGGAGCATCTCAACTCACCATTTCCCATTTTCTTGGAAGGTCGTCTATGACATAGCCTTCCTCCAAGGTATGTGACTCAACTGCAAGATACCCTTATCATACACGAGCATCTTGATCCATGTACTAATAGACAACAAATATCTTCTTCGGGGTCCTTGGAAAAAAATTATTTCAGCCTCATTATATGAGGTTATAGCCTCTACTGCAAACTCAGTAATATATCCTTGTAAAATACTCTCAACCCAAAAATCAACAGCTCTAGAGATGGTTTTACTTACACTGGTTACTTCACCCAACAACTGTTCACTCCACTTGATTGCTTCTCTTCTCTGTAAGTTTGTCTGCCTTCTTGCCAATCTTGACAGCCACTCGTGCAGTACAATGGGAAACTCTGCAAAGAAGATCTCGTGAATATCCGAATATATGTACTCGTCCACCCATTTTTCTGCACTCAACTGAGATCCTGTGCTCTCCTCTTGCGTGAATGCTAGCATCATAGACTCCAGCCATTCCTCTATCTCGTTCTTTGTCGGATGCCACAACATTTCCCTCGACTCAATTGGTTAACGCTCCCGGCAACAGAACCATTTGTTGGCCTCTTTCCCTTTCTTTTCTCGACTTGAGGTTCAACAATAACACAATACCAACAACACACCACAAAACATCGACTTGACAGAGAAATCTCAGTCAGCAACGCCTGCGACGCAGGTGCAGTCTCACCCAAGATATCTTAATGGGTAACTGTCAGAACCATGTTTCCACAGTTGGTGAGGGGTTATAGTGCCTTGACGCGTGGCCAAGGTGCTCGACAAAGACAATGGGATGGAGTCTTCCACTCTACGACAGTGGCACAACCTAGTGCCACAATTCACCTGCGCGACACAACCTCGTCTAATATTTCAACAGCTGGCACAACTATGCGACGCAGTCGATTCGTTGCATTTGACAGACAGTGTGTGACTTATATTACACGTATCATATTTAACCATGAACTCATACCCAACAGTTAAGCGATACTTTTAAACAATCATTCATTTATATTGCGATATGCACTCAAAGAAAATGTAACTGTAAATATGTAAAATAAGCAACATCCACATAAACATTCACCATTCAACAACATTCATTCACATAACACAGGAAATAACGTGGAAACCCATCTGGGAAAAACCACCAAGGTGCTCTTCATCTGGCATGAGAAATATGGTTGGCACCTTCCAGCCTGCAAATTGCATATTGTTCTTAAGATATGTCCTTCTGACCCATTCTTCTTGCTCTCATGCTCTCTGGTTTATTCTCTAACTACTCCTACTAATCCGCACACCACCTGGATCGACTCTTCTACTCTACTAGCATTAGAGAGAATTTGAGGTCAAAAATGGGCCTCTTAAGAGATGTGCTACAAAAATATAAGATATATTAAAATATTATGAGTTAGGGGTTTTATGGGGTAGGTATATATGACAACTCACCTCTTACACTACTTTTTATGCACAATATAAATAACCATGGTTGAGTTACTTTTCTAAATTAACTATAAATAAAATTAATAAAATAACTCTATAATGATGTGACTAAGATTTATTGTAAATTCCCAAAAAAATTATTGTCCTTTAGCATTTATTTGTCTTGAACTTGTAAATGAAATTAAACTAAAAATTTATTTTTAGGAGTTATTTTTTTAATTTATGTTGACTTTTTATATTTAGTACATTCCTCATCAATTTAATTTTAATGTGATTTAATTGAGATTTATTTACATGTAAAATTTTAACAATATTATTATAATATTTATTGCATTATTAGAATAAATTAATATCAAAATCATAATTTTTTTGATATATTCATTTTATTGTAAATGAATGTTACAGTTAATTATCTTACAGAAAATAATATAAGACTTAATTTATTCTTAAATAAATTATTAAAAAAATATTTATACATTATGAAAATATGTCATATTAGTATATAAGATTTTAATGTATATGTTTTTAGCAATAAAAAAATTATGTATCTTGTTTTTTAGCAATTAAAAAGTTACCAGTAAATAATATATCATATTAACTGAATAAGTCAACACTCGTGTATAAATTCTTTTAGTTTATTAGTTGATTTTAATGTATACTAATTTTTAGCAATAAAAACGCTGTGAATAAATAATATATCATATTAACTTAATAAGTGAATGGTGGTGCATAAATTCTTTTAATTTATTAGTTGAAGCATAAATTATTCTAATATTATTTTATAAACGAAAATAAATTATTAAAAAAATATTTATAAGTTTTGAAAATATTTTTATAATATAAATACTTATCTAAGAAAATTATTTCCACTCCTTGCAACTAAAAAAATTATAAATACAAAATATATATGTAAAAAATCAATGTAACTAATTTGTTAAAAAAATGCTTCATAATACAGACACATTATGTTATAATTTCAAATTAAATATAAATGGCATAATTAATTTTATTAATTTTTAAATCATTAAAATTTTAAAATATTTTTATTATTAAAAGTGACATGATAACATTTATTATAATTATTATCATAATGACATTATTATTAATTAATATTTAACAAGTTATAACAACATAATTTGCATATTATTCTATAAAATTAACTATTAAAAAATTATAATAATTTTTTTTTGTCATAATCATATAAACATTTATCATATCAACATGTTGTTTTTGTACATTCAAACCTGATATAAATGAATGTGTGTGTGTGTGTGTGTGTGTATAATTCATCTATAATTAACATACATGTTGCATATTAATATTATTCAAGAATTTAATTTATATGCATAACTAACATATTTTTTTCATATAAATATTATTCATGAATTTAATTTATTTTAAAAGTACAAGATTATATATATATTAGTTTGTCATTATGATATTAAATAAAATTGAATGAATATATAATTTAAAATTAAAAACTATGAAAATGACTATTATTTTATAAAAAAATGTGAAAAGACATTTTTAGGAATTATGAATACTTTACTTGAAAATGACAATAATATTATTTTATGAGAAAGTGAATTGTGAGTACTTTACTTGAAAATAACAATAATATTATTTTATGAGAAAGTGTGAAATAACTTTTATTGTGAGTACTTCTTTTATGACTTAAAAGTACTTGTACCACTACCTTGGTTAACTATGGGTTTTCATCCACCATAGAAAATGTGACAAATAAGCATTCTTAACTCATGCAATGCCACCTCAATCATGGAGGATGATGTCATATACTAGAATGTAATTGGTTGATTTTTATAGTACATTTTGGTCCTTTTGAGGCCCATTTTTTACCTCAAATTCTCTCTAATGTGGCCTACGCACACATGTGCAAGATCTGCGGCTCAACAGCCTTCTACTTCTACCAGACTCTTCTTTGAGTCGACTACTAAATCTAATAGAATCTAACCAGAACTGAACCGAACGACTGACATGAAACAACTGATCTGAACCCTTATACAAAGCGAGTTTCTTCTATTTATAATAATTACAAGACCACGCAAGGTCGACTGAGTACTACTCATTTATTACAGACTCATGTAGCTACAACAATCTCGGTTACATTCACTGTCGGCCCATACCTAGCCGCGAAAGTCCTGCAATGCATTAACCACAGCCTTAACTCGTTGCGTAAACGTCTTTCAGCTCGTCTATACCAGTCATAAGTAGCCACAAAATCGTCCTTCCATCTTTTGTTGGTTCTTCCTTTCGTCATCTTCATTGATTTCCTCCTATCCAGCATTAACTCTTCTTAGCTACCTCTTCCACCGACTTTGGATGTGCTTTTCCTCGTCACACCAATCTTGTCACAACTTCCTCTGCTCTGGACTTCCTTTCCATCTTCATCATGCCTTCTTTGTTTCGTGCATTTTTTATCTTTCTGCACCGGTTCCTTTCCTTCCTTCTTGGCCTGCTTTTCCCTTGTCGCACGCGCATTTTTCCATGAAATTCTTAGACTCTACAGCAAGCATAAAGAGACAAGACAAGCAAAACACTAATAAATTATGACTCATGCACTAAAATGAAAATCAATAATGTAAAGATGACAACAAACTTTCATAAAAACTAAAAAAAAGGGGAGTTTCAAGTCACTATAAAGGCAATCAACAGACAACACAAAGACCCAAGACGAGTCAGCAACACTCAAAATTCACCCAGCAATCATTCCAATCAAGAACTAATAAAAAAATGAAAATGTGTATGAATGTAAGGGAAACAACAACGTATGTATGCGAGCAAGACATAAACAGCCCGTGTGTACACACGACTATGAGAACTATGACCCGTTTATATCTAGAAAATATGAAAAAAAGGTAAGACTGAATCCAAACCACTCAATAAAAATTCCAAATTATGATTGTACAAATACGAGCGACACAAATACTCAAAGAAAAAGAGAGCAATTCAAGCAAAACTACACCCAAAAATACCCCAACAAAAAGGAGACCTCCCCAATGGAGTCACCAATTCTATTATGAAGAAAATCTTCCTATGGCTTGGGGTAGACCATAAGAGATGGAGTGACAGTTGAGGTCAACTCTAATCTCAAGTATGTCATATAAACATAAAATTCTAACAACTAAAGGATAGGACTCATCCCTCAACCGAACATTCAAAGAATACCATCGTTGAGATTTCAATCCAATGCTTATCACCTACAACTTGTCTTCAACAAAAAAAGTATCCAAGCATATGAAAGATATATATAATGTTAACATATACTCTAGCATAATCCATTCACATAATAAGAAAATATACCCATGGACATTAAAATAAACATTTCACTACAACAAAAACTTGATTTAGCGTCTCTTTTTGCATCCTTTTTTGCATCTAGACCATCTTTCAGTGTATTTTTCTTTATTTTTTGGACAAAATGGCACAATTTCACAGGTTGGTGCTATTTTAGGCTTTTTTTGCGTCCTTTTTTCTAAATATGGCACAAATTGCGGTGTAATTTGCACCGGGTTTTGCACCTGGTTATGCACCAGGTTTTGCAACAAGTTTTGAGCCTAGTTTTGCACCTAATTTTGCGCCTAGTTTGTACATTTAACTCTTGTTGCGCCCCCTTTTACGTCCTTGTTTGCCTCAACTTTTACGCCCTTTTTTTCATCCACTTTTGCATCCATTTTTACATCCACTTTTGCATCCACTTCTACTTCATTTTTTGCATCCCTTCATGCGCCAAGTTTTGCATCAAAGTTTACATCCTATTTTGAGTCTAGTTTTGCATCTCATTTTGTTTCAGCCATTTTTGCATCCACTTTTTTGTCCACTTTTGCACCCACATTTTCATCCCTTTTTGCATCCCATTTTGCATCCATGTTTATGTCTTTTTTTGCATCTACTATTGCATCCACTTTTTTTGCATCCCAATTCACACCCATTTTCGCGCCTACTTTTACACCCACTTTTGCTTCAACTTTTGCATCCACATTTGCATCTTTTTTTGTATCCAATTTTACATCAGTTATTGCATCCCTTTATGCATCCACTTTTGCATTGATTTTTGCGTTGGGTGTTACAACTACTTTTGCATCTACTTTTGTTGCATCCACTTTCGCATCCAATTTTGTATCCAATTTTACATCCATGGTTGTATCCACTTTTGCGCCACTTTTTCCATCATGTTTTGCTTCCACATTTGCATCATTTTTTGCATCCACTTTTGCATCACCTTTTGCATCCATTTTTGGTGCACCCCATTATGTGCCCACTTTTGCGCCTACTTTTCTTGCATCCATGTTTTCATCCTTTTTTGCATCCATGTTTTTATCCACTTTTGCATCTGGTTTTACACCTAGATGTTGAAGATAACAACAAGGATAATGATTATGATATTGAGGATGGCTACGATGATGATGATAATGTTGTTGATAATGAGGAGAACGATAACAATGATGATGATGAGGATAATGACAATGACGACATTGACAATGATTATGATGGCAATGAAATGAATGATGATGATGGTGATGATGACAATGACAATGATGATGAATACAATGAGAATTATGATGTTAATCATCTTAAAAAATAAGTTGTTATTTTTCATGCATAAATTGTATGTGTCCTCCATGACCCTTTTCCACTAATCACATATTTTGGGTAGATTATTTCTTATGCCAAAGGTAATGATGAATAACTAATGAAAATGTCAATAACCATGATGATGTCAAGGACAATGGTGATGATGATGACATGAATGATGATTATGCCGATGATGATGACTATTGTGATAATCATGGTGACACTGACAAAGACGACGATGATGATGATCATCATCATCATTTCCATCATCGTTGTCATAAAAAACATCATCACTGCCATTGTCATCTAGCTCATCATCGTCATCATTTAAAGCATATGAGATATGTTTACCATTTAAAGCATGAATAACAACTGGGATACAGTTACAATATTAAGCATGCATAACTTATAACTATGATTGAGCACATTTTAATCGTGGATCTTGTAGTTAAATTGGGTTTATTTACCTCTACCAACACTTTCTTATAAGGATCATCATCATCACCGTCGTCGTCGTCATTGTCATCACCAACAACAACATTGTCATCATCATCATCATCATATAATCACATAATTGTGAATGTCATTATCATCAAATCAATTACATTTATTGTGTCCACTTTAGCGCCCCAAATCAATCACATTTATATTCTCCTTAGGCTAGGTTGTATAGGTGCAAAACTAGGTGGTTTATATCATGATGATTCTAAAATGGACACAAATTGCATCCACTTTAACATCCCAAATAAATTACAATTAAATTCTACTTGTGCTAGATTCAAGTCTAGGTGCAAAAATAGGCACATTATATAAAGATGTTGCTAAAGTGGAATAAAGATGATTTGATGAATAAATATGACAACAAAATCAAAATATGAGGTTTCCTCGATTTGGCATCTTAGTTTTCATTTCCTATTGTATAATTAATCAAAAGTTTTTTTATTTGGAGGGTAGTTGTGAATCACATAATCTAATTGAAATCCCATTTGAAGATATATATGAATATTACATGGATTATATATATGTTTAAGTGAATCATATTTGTTTTAAAGGTGATCTTATACACAAACAAATCAAAGGTTTTTTTCTATACTATAGTTTACGTACAGTTGTGTTAACCAATTCCTTCAACTACACAAGTTATATTTGTGTATACATGAATATGTCAACTTCTACAATATACATATATAAAAAATTTTAATTCTCGACAAATAACTTCATATCACTTCTAACCATTATCAACCAATAGATGAAACTAACCAAAATAACTATTATCCAACCAATTCTTGTTATTTTTTCCCACCAAGTCATATTAACGTATAGACATTTTAAGGACATTGCACTAGGTAACGAGTATAGAGACAAGAATCAACACATTAATTTAGATTATGAGTTCTAAACATAGTAATTGAATGATTATTGCAGTCAAATAATAAGGAAGCATTTAAAAATGGGACATAAAAACCATGATTATTTAAATATGAATTGCATATCCGACTATAAATTTAGAAGTCTTCATTCACATTATAATCTGCATCTAGATCTTCCAATGTTTCCTTGTCAATGTTCATATGTTCTTGCAAGTACCTAATATTATTCTTGCTACACCATCCTGCTAAAGTGGTATTGTAATCATCCTCATCTTCACTTTCATCATATTCTGTATGAATAAAATTTGTTTATAGATCGGTTATAGGAATGTCACCAGATCTATTTTCATCATTTCTTTCGATACTATCCATATTATCTTCCTCCATAATATCATCCTCCTCCATGATATCATCTTCTGAAGATGCACCTATGACCTTGCTTCTCCATATTGCTAAAGGAATATTGTCATCATTATCATCTTCACATTCTTCTACTAGATCTTCTTCAACTTGAACATCATCATGGATGCCAATTTGTTCTCCCTCAACTATATTTGGTTGGTCATCATTGGTTTTCTTAGTATTGATTGAATCATATTCGAAAACATGTCTTAATATTGGATCATAATGATTGACAATATCCATTTTGGATGATGATGATGAATACGATGAGGATAAATACAATGAGGATGATGATGTTGATCGTCTTAAAAAATAAAGTTGTTATTTCTCATGCATAGATCGTATGTGTCCTCCATGACCCTTTTCCACTAATCACATATTTTGAGTACATGATATTTCTTATTCCAAAGGTAATGATGAATAATTGATGACAATGTCGATAATCATGATGAAGATGATGATGTTGATAATGATGATAACAATGGCAACGACCACGATGATGAAAATGATAATGATAATGATAATGATGATCGAGGTGGTGGTGATGATGATGATGACAATAATAAAAATGGCAATGACAATGATGATGATGGTGGTGGTGGTGGTGGTGATGATGATGATGATATTATTATGTGATGACGAAAGTTGTGATGATGACAATGAAGATGGCAATGACAACGATAATGTCGTCGACGACGATGATGACAATGTAATTATATGACAACAATAATGATAATTATATGACAACAATGATGATAATGATGACGATGTTGATAATTCCAATGATGCAATTCTTAACAATTGCTTTGAGGGATCATTGTTATGCCCAAGGTTCGATACTACTACACAATACATGGTGACAATGACAATGGCATCCACAATGATGATGACAACAATGGTGGTGGTGATGGTGACAAAGATGATGGGAATGAATATGATGTGATTATATGACGATGACGATGATAATGAGGATGGTAATGTTAATAATGGAAATGATGATGAAGATGACGATGTCTATGACAATGATGATGAAAATGAGAATGAGAATCAAAATGACATGGATGATGACGGTGACAGTGATGAAAATGATGACGACAACGATGATTATATGATGATGATGATGATGATGGTTATATAACAATGATGATGGGTGCAATGATGATGATAATGATATGGTGCAATCCTTAAAAATTCCTTGGAGGAATCTGGGTTATGTGGGCCAGGGTTCGATACTACTACATAGACCATGTACATTAAAATTTTATCCTTTTCCTTAGATGTGGGCATTAGTTTGAGGTTTGGAATAACATGAATGTGTATTGGGTATTTGGCCATTTTTTGGGGACATAAATTTTCATTCACTTATACCCAAAAACTTTTTTATAAGGCTCATGGGCCATGATTGTATTGATGATGACCATGACAATGATGAATATATTAATAATCATTATCATGATGGAAATGATGACGATGATGAATATAATAATCATCATGATAATGGTGCCAATGATGATGAATATAGTGTCATGATTATGATGATAAAAATGACGACGATGATGATCATCATCATCATTTCCATCATCATCATCGTCATCTAGGTCATCGTCATTGTCATCATTTAAAGCATATGGGATATGGTTACCATTTAAATCATGCATAACAAGTGGTATAGTGTGACAATTTAAAGCATGCATAACTTAATGGGGCTGACTTCACCTAGGGAAACTCCAAAAATACATTTCATTATATCAAACTGGGGACTACTTCCTCGACTTACAATGGAGGTTGAACCTCAAGGACCATACATAATAATGGCATACCAAAAGGAGGGAAACACATCTCCAATGGGGTTACAACAACATGCAATGACAATATACATCATAACATCTTTCGAAGTTACAAATACAACAACTAAAATGTTTTTTATATTCATATATCATCTAAACCCCATTGATTCGTGGAACATCATATGTATGGTATTTCCATATCCATAAATATTTTAAGGGATATTTTCTTTGCCCCTCCCACTAGGCCATGCATATTAACTAACATAATATTCATGGTGGAACCACCTTTATAGAGGTTGTTCCTACTCTACGAACCCCATAAATAAGTCTTTGTCTACCTTGATGGAATTCCCTAGCCATTGTCTCTTGTGCTTGTTTGAGTTCCAAATTGTGACCTACTCTAGGAGAGATGGGATCCTTCATTTAATCAAAATCCAAGCCCTTAGAGACCCTCTCTTCCTGGTAGAAAAGGTCCTCTTTGTTGTTATCCCTCTTCATGGATCGATGTTCTATAAAATTGATTGTATTCTCTCCATTATTTTATTCTCTTCGGTTTTAAATCCATATATATCTTGTCCTCTATAACCCCATAACTGACATGTAGAAGTTACCCTCTAAATTAAAATTATTCGCAACTCTATCCTTATTTAACCTTTAATATTTTTAGATGTGCCTTTAGGAATTAAAGGCAGTGGACTATAATTTCTAACCTGTATTTAGATCTATAACACTCGATACGATGTCACCACCTTTCACTAAGGATACAACCCATTCCACTTTCCATTATTCAACACACTTGAGTATCTAAATCTATGACAAGAGTTTCTCCAAACATCAACATTGATTTTAGTTTCCCCTATCATGTTGGATATGAAAGAGCCTTCCCATCACTACCTTTACTTATATTAAATAGTTTCCATTTGAAATGATTATTAGTGGATGGAACCTCGTTATCTTTCTCTAGTGGATTTGTTACATCTTTATTCCACCATGTTTTCTTAAATATATTTATCATATAATATGAAACCAAGTGGCAGTATGCAGTGCATATTAGAAATAAAAAGGGATCCCCATGTATTCAAGAACTTTGAAATGTTTACATCCACATGTTTACCCAAAAATACTAAAGTGATATGTTTATCCATGCTTGCTTTATTATAATGTTAGCTATCCACCGTTTGTTTCTTATATCTCTATCCTAAAACTTTTATAATATATTTCTTATATGTCTCTCTGATTTTTTATTGAATCTCCTCTACAAAGGGCATATTATATTTATCTGGCCTTTTAATTCTAGTCCTTTGGGATAAAATGCCACAATTTCAATTACACCATTGATGCAACATGTTAACCTTGAAAAATTTGCTATGTTGCATTACATGTGGCCTAACATTAACCCTTGGATAGGATTCTAGGTTCCACCTTTTGTTTGTTTCCTAAGTTTATCACTTAATGTATTTCAGATGCATAACGCCGACACATGTTACTTTTGAGATGTTTGTGTCATTGTTAATATTGTTTTTTGTTCCACCCTAGAGCAACATTTTAATTGGAAATTAAACTTCTTAATAAAAGCATATCTTTTAATTGAAAATAAAAAATTCACAATTTCAATTACACCAATGACACGACATGTTAACCTTCCAAAGGTTTGTATGTTGCATTACATATAGCCTGGCATTAACTTTGAGAAATGATTCTAGGTTCCACATTTAGTTAGTTTCTTGAATTTATTATTTAATGTATTAATACATAATATAACTAAAATTATTATTATATTTTAATGGAAAATTAAAATTCTTAATAAAAAACATATTTTTAAACTAAAAGTTAAATCCTTTAATTAAAACATTGTTATTGTGTATTTCTTTTAATAGAATTCAATAAAACGTTGTTGTTGCCCTCTTGTTCCTTAATAAACACAAGATTATTTGTCGTGTTCTTTGTATATGTGAATTCTTATCCTATCAATATGCCTTTAAACACATGATTTTTAACCTTCCCTTAAAACAAAAGATTAATTACCTGTGCTAATCCTACCGTTTGTGAATCTGTGAATCTTTAGAGTTATATATTTTTGACCCCACCAATAGTAATAGATTAAAGAAGAGATTAATAATGATTTACCTGTGAAATAAATAGGAGGATTACCCAATCATTAACTGCTCCTTACCCTTATTCTGTGCAACAGCGGGATGCGCAACTACCTAGTTTTTCACATTTTAACAACAATAGCCTAGTTCTTAGTAATATTCAGTTATAGGCAAGATAAGAGTTCAAATAGTCCAAAAAAATTAGTTGGAAGGGCAGATATGAAATGAAATTCAAACCCTCGTCAGCAGAGTGCTCTTTTTCATCCACATTCCTCTAAAACAAATTCTTAGAATAACACAAAACGCAGAAGGAAGGCCATTTTGGTGGTTCCATGGTGAAGCTCTATAATACAGTTGCAGTCTCTTCCTTCTGTGAACACCACAGATCCATATGTAAAATTTAAAGGTGCTTCAGGACACATAGGAATCACCTTCTGTTCAAAGGTAAGCTTCACTTCCATGGCTTTCTTACTTATTGTTATTATTAGTAGGACAAACAAAACTGTCAAAATTATTAGGGTCCGAATATCTGTAACGATTTGCATTTCTATATCTTATTACTGTGCGCATTTGCATCTAATTGGCGTCAATATGGGAACCTAGGGAGCTATTACTAAATTTGCAGGTCATAGGGAAAACTTGTTTTCTTTGGGGAAAATGAATGGGGTTTTGAATATTTAGTGAATATTAGTTTTGGGGTTCTGTGATTTGTTTTCAGAGGACTTTTCTTGCAAATGATCTGAGATTCCTCTAGATTGAACCCTTGGTCACTCGAAAGCTATCTGCCTCAGTTTTTCAACTCAACGTTTCACATTTTACTGTGTACTTCATTTTATTGGGTTGTTACCTCTGCTGTTGTCTAAGGGGCTGCTGCTACCTTTAGTGAGAAAACCGTGACCTCCTATTGACTATCCGAGTGGTTAAGGTGTGTAACCATGACCTCCTGTTGACTATCCGAGTGGTTAAGGTGTGTGGCTGCTAAGTACATAGGGTTTCCTCGCGAGAGTTCGAATCTCTCAGGTGATGGCTTGCGAATAATTTTTTTTGCGAACTCACTTTGATTTAAATTTTCTAATAAAATTTCTCTAAGCATCTGGATGAATCACAAGTTTATACCTACTCATAAATGTCAATCCTGCAAGCTCTTTCACTGCCTTGGACATCCCATAAATGTCAATTTCGTAAGCTCTTTTTCTCCCTTGGAGATCTCAGTTGGGTATGTTGAATAGATGGGTGATTCGACACCAATATGATGGTATCAATATTGAAGCCAAAACTCAAGAGGCATTCAATTCTGAAATATGTTAGGGTTTTTCGCACAAGCGGTTTCTCTCTGAAGAGAGAAAACGGTTTTACTCTAAAGAATGAAAATGATTATACTCTCTAAAGAATGAGATAAGTAGAATGTAAAAGTTCAATATGACTTCAAATTGGCAGGATGAGGCTAATTTCCTTTTTTCAAAGGAATACACCTATCATCGAATCCAACCCAAAGCATGTAATCTGCCAAAATACTATGTGAGAAAACAAATTCCATTGTTGTGATGGACTGATCCATGATCTTTTATTGGATACTAAACTCAGCCATGACCTCCTTCTAGCTATTAGATTAGGGTCGTGAAAGTTTTTTGTTGGACTGATCCGTGATCTTATGCTGCTCCTTGAATGAGTCGTGATCTATGTGCTAAGTTGGGCCATGACTTGTAAATTGCTCCTAGAACGAGCTGTGACCTACTAGGGCTACTTGGAGCTGAGCCATGACCCTCCTTATAACTATACAACAAATTGTATAGAAGCAAATACTTGCCAATTTCAAATTAACAAAGCTATTGTAAAATTGTCAAATGTATCTGCAGTGCCAAATGCACCAATTGCAGAGCTTTATAGATTTGTTGAAAACATAGTGGAAAACGTTGACCAGAATCAACATATCATAACTACTAGTGACCTTAACTTTGACATGTTGCAACATTCCAATTTGCAAAAAGAATTATTTATTTTCATGAAACACCACAATGTGAACTTGCATACAACAGTTGCAACAACCCCTGTTGGCTCTTTGCTTGATCACTTTTGGGAAACTTTTGAAACTGGTGGTTTCAATTTTCATATTTCTAAGGCTTACTCGATAAATCACCATAGCATTTGGCTATGATGATATTTGCAACATTTGTATATCTTGAAACATTCATATATCTTGGATCCTTCCCATTAAATTTACATTTGTTATTGACATATATGCAATGCCATTTATTTTCCTGTACATTAACATCATATAAAGATGTTTACAAGGTTTAATAACCTTATGTATTTTATTCAAAATATATTATTTTGCAATTGTTATTCATCATCATTCATGTCATTTTTCCTATCATTTGTTTGTTTTGTGCAAATAAAGTTGTCCATCTACAATTTGCACGTACAGGGAACCATTTGAAAACAAAGAATGTCTTCTCGCTTCCATTCCATAGAATTTGCAATGCTTGCAGCAACCCAATGCTTGATAGTTTTCCATATTGCTTAGTTTGTCACAAACAAAACACACTCTACAGATACAAGCATTGCTTGGAGTGTGTTCTTGAGACAAAGGATGGCACAATGGACTGTACAATGAAATTGCCACACCTGCAATAACTTTCAAAGGAATTAGACAAGAAAGATCTTGTCAACAGTTTTCCACTTGTGAAAACTTTTCCTGTGAGATATTTTTACACTAACTGCATACAACATTGTCACATAAATCTATATTGTCTAGTGACTAGCTTCAAATCACTTTCTTTTTTGCAAATTTTGCTCTAGCAAACAAATTTTTGGCACTCCTTGCACATTGCTCATCTTGCAAAGTGACACTATGTAAATTTTGTTCATTCTGATATTCATGGTTACAACTACATTAGAATCTCTTTTTTGAACTGACAGACCCATTTGGATATGCCAAATTTTCAGTTTATGTTTTAGCATTGTATATACAACTATGTTTATATCGCTTTCAGGCTTTATATACTCTATTACTCATCATATGCTCTACATTATGCATTCAATTGTACTATATTGGTGTGCCTTGTCAATACAACTTTGTCAAATCTATGCAGTTGTTTATGTTATAAAAAAATGTTATTGGACTAAGAGTGATGCCACTTACACGTGGAATTGATGCTCTTTGCAAAGTCATTCCTTGCAATCTATCTCTATTTGAAAAGATGTTCACCTTTTTGTGCAACCTGTGTCCAATTTCATTCTTTCCTTTTTTTAAAGATGCATATTCAATTTCAGAACATGTCTTTCATTGCAATTATGTTCATGTCTTTTACACATGAAATTATTTCTCCTTGCAAAATCTTTGCTTGCAACATGTGTCTTTGTTTCCAAAGATGTTATTATGGATTTTCTTTTTATTTTTTCTAAATTAGATTAGGAAATAAAATTGGTTCTCTTTGCAAAGTCTTACTTGTCTCTATTTCAAACTATGTGCTACTTGTACCATGGCTCCATCCGTTTAGGAAACTCTTGTTTAAAAATCAAATCAAGACATGAAATTAGTTCTCTTTGCAAATTCTTGATCTGTCTTTGTTTCAAAACATGTCCTGCTTGTTTCTCTAATATTTCATTCTTTCCTATGCATGTTTGATTTCAAAAAATGTTCTTAGTTCTACTAAGGTTGATGCCATTTACATGTTTTTAATATTGAAATGCAATTCATATTTGTTTTGCGCTGCTATTCCCTCTAAATGTCCCAATGAAGTGCTATAATAATTGTTTTTAGCACAACTATTTTCTTTTGCATTGCTCCTTGGCTCGTGTCACGAACTACCTAGCTCCTTGGTTCGGCTGCGCACTGACTACCTGCAAGTTTGTAATATCTTCATAGAATTGGCATTTTCAATTTACAACTTCATTTACAAAGTTGAAATCACTTTTTGGAAACTGCATTTTGATTATCCTTGCATTCTCGGTTTACCCAATTTCAACTAATTGCAGTTGGCCTCTTTAAAAATTTACGGATCTGGAGAAACACTAAATGCAAATATGCAAATAGAGCAACATCCCTTCAAATGAAGACAGAAAGGTTAAGGAAGGAAATAGACACATTGCAAAGGCCAATGACAATTCCTGCAATACTTCTGTTTCCATTTTCTACATTTGCAAATTCTATATTGCTACATGTGACTCTTGTTTTTATTATAATTAAATAGTATCATATGAAAACTTTGCTTGCAACATGTGTCTCTATTTCCAAAAATGTCAAGCTCGTTGTGAATTTCCAACACAAATTGAATCTTCAGCTTCATTAGTCTTACTTATGCAATGCCATCCAAATCATTAGCACCATAGTCTTAATATGTAGCAACAATTAAAGTTTATATGTCATTCTCTTTGACTAAGAGTTTCCGCAAGCAACTTAAATTTTACACTGGTCTCTTTTCTTTTGATTTTATCCTTTAGGACATCTCAAAGATATGGAACTCCTGGGTGTTGTCATAGATTGGAAGGGATTCCTATTTTGAGCCAGCTAAATCTTCCATACAGTCCATACCACTAGTCTTGGATAAAAAGTTCCAAAACAGTTTCCATTGGGATTTCTTTTCTTGAATCGGGGTACTGCAATTTTCATTTGCAAGTCATGAATCATATCTTTGTAGTTTACCTAGATTTGAATGCCACTTTCTTGACATCCAAAATGGTTGTAACCATCTCAAACTGTTCAAGAAGAAAGAGAAGCAAGAGATGAAAAGATGAAATGAGGTTTCCTACACTCTTACACATGATATGTCAGCTAACTCTCACATTTCCTTTTTTGTTAGTCAAGACAGCATTGTGCCTAAGTGAACATTGTCTACAAATTATACTTTTAATCCAAACCTGTATGTTGTTTCTCTTTATGAATTTCCATGCTGTATCATGGTCTGCAGACTGGACAATGTTCCTCCTTTTTATAGAAACACTATAAAATGTGTGTGCATCTGGATTCTGTACAAGTCCAACTTGGTTAGCTTGGATTTTAACCAACTCTGTTCTTTTTTCTGTAAGTAAACATAATTAAGCAACTTGATAATTTGATTTCTATAGAATTCAGTTTAGCATTTAGACCCTAGGATGACCTTTAAACTTTTCCAATTTCCCTTGCCTATTCCTCTTTTCCTGCTTTAATTCCAAATGCCAGTTTTCCATTACATGGTTCAGTCTTTTATAAAATAAGTATGTTTTTGTGCTATGCATTAGCTTTCCTACAAAAACCACCAGGAATTACAATTGGCCTCATTTCCCTACCTCGTACAACCCACCTAGACTCGTTAACTCTCTCTCCTGCAAAAATTACTAGGAATTGCAATTGAAATCGGGGTACTTCAATTTTCATTTGTAGGTCATGACTCATATCTTTGTAGTTTACCTAGCTTTGAATGCCACTTTGTTGACATCCAAAATGGTCGTAACCATCTCAAACTATTCAAGAAGAAAGAGAAGCAAGAGATGAAAAGATGAAATGAGGTTTCCTGCACTCTTACACATGATATGTCAACTAACTCTCACATTTCATTTTTTGTTAGTTAAGACAGCATTGTGCCCAAGCGATTACTGTCTACAAATTATACTTTTAATCCAAACCTGTATGTTGTTTCTCTTTATGAATTTCTATGTTGTATCATGGTCTACAGACTAGACAATGTTACTCTTTTTTATAGAAACACTATAAAATGTGTGTGCATCTGGATTCTGCACAAGTCCAACTCGGTTAGCTTGGATTTTAACCAACTCTGTTCTTCTTTCTGTAAGTAAACATAATCAAGAAACTTGAGAATTTGATTTCTATAGAATGTAGTTTAGTATTTAGACCCTAGGATGACCTTTAAAACTTTTCCAATTTCCCTTGCTTATTCCTCTTTTCCTGCTTTAATTCCAAATGCCAGTTTTCCATTACATGGTTCAGTATTTAATAAAATAAGTATGTTTTTGTGCTATGCATTAGCTTTCCTGCAAAAACCACCAGGAATTATAGTTGGCCTCATTTCCCTACCTCGAACAAACCACCTAGACTCGTTAACTCTCTCTCCTGCAAAAATTACTAGGAATTGCAATTGACCTGACATGCTTGCCTTGGAAAAATCACCTAGACTTATCAACTCTTTCGCATATAACAAGATAAGTGGATAACACAACAAAATGGCCGCATATCTCAATGAAAAGTTATTCTGTACACTTGTAAGGAAACAAAGTCCAAGTATTCTGTAAAGGAAGTAGTAATATTTTCTGATTCAGCTTCACCTTTAACAAAAGATAATGACACAATATTCGTGCCAGGATCAAGTGCAGGTTGTTGCAATGCTAGCCATCGTCTTCTTCTAGCCATTGATCCCCTTGTTGAAACAACAAACCATCAATTTTTGCTATTTATTATTGAAGGATTTTCATGTGCAGCTATCTCTTCCTTTTGAAGGGGAGGGCATCGCAAAAGCATACTTTCCCTAGCATTATCTCGAGTACATATGAGACCATCTATAGCAATAAAGCCTAGTAGATGTATACAAATTTCCCGGAGTTCTGAATCTACACCTTGCATAACATTTAGCTATGTCACTCAGTTCTTTGCAAGATGGAACATAAGAGTAATGGCATGTTCTGTTTCTTGTAATGCGATGAGAGAAGTTTGGGGCCTTTGATGTTTAGTTCTCTTCCTACCAAGTGCATTGGCTGGAAGGTCGGGGGAATACAGTGCACACAAGATATAATATTTTTCAGAATAAAAGTAGGTCAATGCATTGTCTAGAACTAAAGCACTAGCATCATTTTCTCCAAGAGAGTTCACCATTGCTGTTACAATAGCTAGCCCTAAACCCCATAACCCATCACACAGTCTACCGTTATGCCACACAGAGAATGGACCCTCTCTGTTTCCCGAGCCTAATGAAATTTCATCTCGTAGGAAGTGACTAAATGTTGACAAGCATGAAAAAAAACCAGCAGACTGTAGCATCTCAGCACCTCCTCTCACACGTGCTAAAGATAAACAGAAATTCAGGATTACAGCAGCTGAATCTCTCCAACTATCATGTCGAATCTGACCAATTACACACTGCATAGGAAAATGGTTTTGCAAAATAAGCAACCAAGTATTAGGTGCCAGGAAACCTTTTAAGAGTGTATCAATTACAGCTAAAGATAGGTTTGCAACATTGTTGTTTTCAACACAACTGCAAAGAACAGGTAGAAATCCCAAACTCATAAGAGAAACATCAGAAAAGACATCTCTGCCACATTTTGCATTTCTGTCTTTGATTCTCTGCTTTCCTGGTACTCTTTATTTTGAGAATGAATAAAGTCTAATGATGTCAAAAGCACTGCCAGGAGACATCTAAGCATTGTTTCAAGTCTGTTTGGAATAAATGGTTTTATATCCATCAATCATTTTAGGCTTGTGATCACTGTTCTGATCACTTTTGCATAGAGTGTCCAAGCATGCATTCTCTTTGTTGTTGAAATTATACAGCTAGACATCCACCTCACAAAAATAAGCAAAATTTGGGCCTGTGTTATGAGAAAATTTAGCATGTAATTTGATGGATCACCAAGAGGGCCTAACAACTGCATTGATGTCAATAGATAATCGCAAAGATATTCAACACACAACCCTATCGATTCTTCTGAGAAGGCTGCATTTAGGGTTATTGAACCTAACTCTGTCCCCTGTTCAACAAGAAATGATATGAGGTACTGCAAACAAAAATATAAGTACCAAAACAAACTGATCTAGAAAGGCTATAAAACAGAACCAAGGAAAGTAGGTATTATTATGGTTTAGAAACATAACAAGCACAGAAATTGTTTTGGATAAGTATGATAGCTCTCAAGCATGAATGAACTTACAACTTTTTTGTCAAACATTGACAAAGCTAACACAGTCATCCATGCTTTTAATGCATTCAACTGAACATTTGCAAGACAAGAGGCCCTATTTGCACGGCTCAAGATTTCTAGTGTCTTTTCTGTTGCAGATATGAGTCCTTTGTCATCTGAGTGAGGCCACCAATCTATACCCAAATTTGTTTTAAGGGATTTGGTATCATAAATATACTTATCTTCACATAATGCATGAAGCTCTTTTAAACAGAAATGTTTAACAGTCTGCAAAATTGAATCTATCTCCAACTTTATGAGGTGCTCTAAAACTCTCTGAAAGGATGGAGGAATTTTTCTCGACACAGCTTTCTCCATGGGCTTGGATTCTGATTTTTGGTTTGGATTATCTTTGCGGGCTTGATCTCACAAGATTAATTTCTCGGTCTGGTCGTCACCGATCTCTTTCTTGGTCTGTTCGTCACCGATCTCATTCTCAGTCTGATCTTCATCGATATCCTTCTCGGTCTGGTCTTCATCGATCTACCTTCACGTGTTATTATTTTTCAGTGGTTGTCTGTGTTTTATTTGTGGGGCTCTCTCTGCCGGTTGTCTATTGTCTACGTTTTATTTGTGGGGCTCTCTCCGCTGGCTGTCTGTTGTCTGCGTTTTATTTGAGGGGCTTTCTCTGCCGGTCGACTGCGTGATTTTTCTCACGGCTTGGCTTACCTTCACGGGCTTGGATTTTGATTGCTAGTTTCGATTTTGAGTGCTGGTTTTTATTTCACGGCTTGGCTTACCTTCACGGGCTTGTCTTCTCGGGATCACTCTGCCTGGTCTTCACTAATCTCTCTTCCTGGTCTTCATCGATCTGCCTGGATTACTCGGTCTGGGCTGTGTTTTTCTTTCTCCACGGCAGTCTGCAGCTTTTACCTCTTTGTTATTTTGCATGGGGTTTACTGCGATCTATTCTCTGCACAGGCTGAGTTTTTCTATTTGATCCACCCTAACTGGTTTCGGGAATTTGTGCATCGTGAATCTGTTGGTAGAGTGCTTGACTGTACATCTTTCACTCTGAGTGCATCTGTGTGATTCTCCTTGACTGCACTGTTAAACTGATTGAAGAAACTAAGGTTTGTTTACTCCCTCTCTCTCTCTCAAGGTACATATATGGTTCAACTACTTTGACTTGTCCTTTAAATGACAAGATCAAACTCAGAACTAACTGAGTATAAGGCGGATCCAACAATGGTTAAGATTCTTTATCTTCCGTAGTTTACTTGAGATTTAGTTTACTGCACGTGTTATTTATTATTTTTTTGTACATGATAGTTGATGAAACATTTCAATGATCAACTTTAACGTAGTGACCAACAGAGTGTTAAGTTAACGCAGTGACCAGCAGAGTGTTAAGTTGAAAGAAATGAAAGTTATGTTGTTACGTTTTATTACAGTTTGAATTTTACCTCAATTCTTTATATGTTCATGTATTGAATTTTAGTACTTGTAGTAACACTGATCTAACCTGTGAAAATCAACAAATATATTGCATACCTTCAAATATGTGAAATGGATAATCATACAAAGCATGAAGACTTTAAAGAAACTTAAACTAGGAAATGAATCATGAGAACTTCACAGTATCATTGTTGAATAGAACATCAGTGTTGCTATTATGAGGCTCTATGACAGTTATATGACAACTTCCCACATCTTGGAGGTTTTCTCACTTCATTGGGAGCACTAATTGGGTTAACCAGGGCTGCCCCCTATCCCTGAAATTATTTCAGATTTACATTGATGCAGTTTGGATTTAAACCGATGGACTAGAAAAAAGAGATACACCTCTAGAAGAACACCCATGCTGTTAATGGTTTATTTTTACACCATGTCTTAACTGCACTACTATTGTTTGCATATGATATGGTCCCTTTGGGCAAACCCTCTCTATCTGCCACGAGAACCTGGAATAAAAGAGTTTCCTGATAGTGATGGATATTATTGTTGTGGTTGTGAAAGTGTGGGGTTCAATCCCTTTTAACCAGTTTGTCATCTTCTCCACCTTTTCAAGCGCCAAAAATTCAATTCTTTGGGAAATTGAATTTCACTTCAATCCTAGCTCTATTCCATACCCACAACACAAATTGCAATTAAAGGTATGGATGACCAGATTGTTTTGTGTAATTTCATGATAAATTTTCATTCTTTCTATGTTATCTTGGCATTTGATTAGCCTCTTCCTAGTTCCATTTTAATTCATTTGTATTTGTTGTATACATGATTTAGGTCTCAGTCCTGCTTTGTCGATCTTTGATCATCCATTGTAGTTTGTGAAGTGGTCCTCAGCTTCCAAATTTCTTTGTGTAAAGCAGTGGGAATTCTATTTTTTTTTTGTTTTGGTTGGAAGACTAACCCTAATTATCAAATATTTAGGCCTTACTGAAGAGGACTTGCTAGGATTTTTTGGTTGTATTAAATACCTCTTGGCATACAAAGTTCAAACTAACCAAACTCTTGTTTACAACAAGTTTTACCTAGCATACAAACTAACCAAGCTCTTGTTTACAACAAGTTTTACCAAGTAAGTAAACCTACTTGACCCACAAATCAAGACCCATTGACAACTAGACTGCATTTTTATTGTATCCAGGCTCTGTGATCTCCGTGCTCTTCTTCACCATTAGTGCTGTTTTCTCTCTCTCCTTGTTTCTTCTATGTGAAACCTCCAAAACCAATTTCATGTACCATTCCCTTTTCTTTTTGCATTTCTCATTTCTCATTTTTGGTAACATAGTATTACATATGTAGGCATTGTTGTAGGAAAACCAAGGTGGATGTGCAATCTATCAGAATGGAAACTAATAGTTTCCATATGCAAGTGTTTAGAATCCTGCTATTTCAAATGTGTTGGTTCTGGATGAGAAAACATAATAATATTTAAATGTATGTCAATAGGCATGATAGGAAAAACACATGACAAATTATACACAAAACAATAAAGGTGAAACAATATTTCAGGGACAATGATGAAATTTAATGTGTTAATATTGCTCATCTTCCCGATTCTTAAAGGGTTCTAGCTCAATGGAAGAGCACCTGCCTTATAAGCAGGAGGTCGGTGGTTCGATTCCTCCATGCCCTAATGATATTGCAATGTATTTCTAAAGGTAAAAAATGTAGTAGTGCAAGATTGATGCACTATTAGATGCAACACTAAATGCAAAAGATGATGTAAAAGTAGACGTCACACAAAACACAAAAGTAGATGCAAAAGTGGACCTTATGTCAAACGCAAATGTGGACACAAAAATGGATGTTACACTAATCGCAAAATCAGATGCAAAAAAAGACTCAACACTAGACACAATTAATGACTCAAAACTAGATGCAATACTAGGCCCAAAACTAGACGCATCAGTAGATGCAAAAGTGGACTCCTAACTAGACGTAAAATTGGACACTAAATTGGGCACAAAATATGGTGTATCGATGGACATAAAACCATGCGTAACACCAGGTGCAAAACTGGAGGCAACACTTGGCGCAAACAAAAACTTAAAATGAGACACAATATTGGATGCAAGATGGGACGAAACATTGGATGTAAAACTAGACGTAATATTGAATGCAAGATGGGATGCAACATTGGATACAAAATTGGATGCAATATTAGATACAAACATGGTTGCAAAACCAGTCATAACACTAGGCGCAACACTGGGTGCGACATTGGACTCAAACATAGATGCAAAAAAAGACATCAACCAGGATGCAACACCAGGCGCAAACTTAGATACAAAATACGACGTAAAATGAGATGAAACATCAGGCACAAACATGGATACAAAAAAAGATGTAAAACAAGATGCAAATTAGATGCAAAATGGGATGCAACATTAAAAGTAAAATTGGATGCAAAACAAGACGCAATATTGGGCCCAAAATTGGATGCAAAGCTAGATGTAACACTAGATGCAAAAATGGACACATAATTTGATGCAAAACATGGTGCAAGACTCGATGAAAAACTAGGAGCAAAATAAGACGCAACATTGGATGCAAAAATAAGCGTCGAACTAGGTGCAAACAAGGATGTAACAAAGGACGCAAAAAAAATGCAAAATTGGGCACAAATAAGGGCGTAACAAAAGATGCAAAAAATTGGGCGCAAAAATGGAGACAAAAATGGATGTTAAAAAGGACGGGAAAAAAGATGCAATGGAAGGAGTTTTATGAAATTGTACAATAACGTCAGGTTTAGCACCAGATTGTTCACCAAAATTGGGAAAAAATTACAGTAAAATTCGGCGCTAAATCTGACGCTAAATCCAGTTTTTGTTGTAGTGTTTGCACATGTATTGGATTAGAAAAGAGTATATCTATTAATTTTAAAAACATAAGTAAAAAGTGACAACCTCTGTCAGCAACTCGTCAAAACCAAGAAACTAAGTTCCTCCACCTAGGCCTCCACCACTTCAATCCTCCGTGCAATGACAAGCTCATAGGGACAAGGAGTACTTGGGTTTCTCCTTCACAAGATAAAAAGAGCTTGGGAGATGAACATAAAAGGTTCAACCTAGCAAGGATCAAGGGATGTAGACTCAAGGCAATGGAAATGGGGGAAAAAATCACTAAATTTTACTTTTTATACAAGTTTCTAATCCTCGATGCTTCACAATGGCTCAATATATAGCCCTCAAATGGGAAATAGAGGGTTGAATTGAAGCGTTATCTAGCATATGGAAGATCAAGGATTGTAACCATTGTGACTTGGCATGGAAAACATGTAATATTTTTATTTTTGAGCACAAAACCCAATGTATGCAGATTGTAATCAATCAAGTTGTGTATACACATGTTGTATAACTGATGACCCGCATAGTATCGACAAAAATGAGTTTTTTAGGGTTTCAATTGAGCATGAAGAGTATTTTGAGGAAGGGGGTATAGTGAGTCTACAGAGGGACAAGGTAAGCCATCAATTCATGATACATAAGGTGTGGAAAATCATGCTATAACACTAGGGCACACCTTCTCTAATAGTCCCAATATTAGAGGTTAAAGGAGAATAATTTTCCAAAGCTAATCTTATTGAGGTTAATAAGGAAATCTTAGTATTTATAAATGTTGTTTGTTCTTTTGAAGGAATGTTATCAGAATGTAATTCATATTTACTAATATTCTACCTTTTCTCCTAGTATTTACATTTGGATGAAGAAATGAGGAAATGGGAGTGGAATCAGATCCAATAGACAGAGTTATGAAAAATACAGGGATTGGTTCTTTGAAAGATAGAGATCTGTTTTTAGTGTGATGAGAACCAGACTAACCATATAAATCCTGAGAATTGGAAATAGGATAAGGAGAAATAGTTATAGGAAATATCTTCTTAAGGGAAGTAGTGGGGAGGGAATTCATAATTTCAACATTGATAAGGGCATAGGAAGAACCTAAGTACTTATCGTTTGTGCCAAAATATGTTCTCAACTCCAAAAAAAAAATTCTTAGGCATAGAAGGATCCAATGGGAGATTAGACAAAAGAGCTCCGGCTTCTTCTATATCTGATAAAAGAGGGTTCAAGTCAAGAGATTAAAATCAATCAATGTATGAAGGGACTGTGGGTATAAGGGAAGGAACAAGCTCAATAGGGTTTTCATCTAGTAATAAGGTATCTAGACATAAGTGAAAAATTATCCCTATCAAGACATAAGTGACAAATTGTCCTTTTAACAATATCTTATAGAGAAAGAAAGTTTAACAGAAAAAGAATGGAGTTTTTTAAATTACCCAAAAAAGAGGGCGCAAACTCCTTGTCTAATGGAATAGGGAATAAAAAAATGAAATCCAAAGCCTCTTGCTCACCCTAAGAAGGAGATAATTTTGAACATGTGTCATCATCAGAGGAAGAAACTTTAGGACAGTTCTTTAAAAAATGTCATTTGTATTTGCACACAAGAAAATGGAAGTGAATGCACAAACAATCCAACCTCTAAATAAATGAACCCTCATTCCAAAATATCTCAACCTCCTCTAGAAGACACTCTGATGAATCCATCTACACTGATATCATCAGCATCCTTTTGTAAGTGGACCTAAGGGTTTCGTCTTCTACTAATATTGAATTACTGAATAGAATTAAGCACACCATGAAAGCTTTAAAAGATCAACAGTAAAGTGGGAAACCTGGCAGAAGAACCCACAAATGCTTCCAAGTCAATTTCTCCTTCCGAGATGCAAAACAACCGGAGTGCCATTTACATAGAACCGAATACCCAATTTCTATAACCCAATAATGATTCAAAATATTATGTAAACTACCTTTAAAAAGGAAATGGAAGCTAAACCACCCGTTCATGAGCATAGTGACCCAAGGAGTCTAATCAATCAAAGGCTTCCAAAATTTCATCATCCAGTCTTTAATCTCAACCTTCAACATTTTAATACATTCAAATTTACCAAGCAGTGTACTGGAAGATGAGCTTAAAATTGTATTAAAGGTAATGTCCTTATGTTGAGGCCTAGAAATTCGCAGGCAACAACAGTAAGGGATTCTCCCCAGTCAACGTTCCCAACTAGCCCGTGATTGTTTGGTGTAGGGAATCTGTCCAGTTTGCGATTCGGCTATCGTAGGTCAAGTAACAAAAAGAGTTTACCAGTTGCAGCCCGGTCCACCGTGTATGTTTTTGTGTTTTTTTACTTAAGGTATGAAATGCACATGCCTATTTAACAATGAAGGATGATAAATGATGCAAGGAGTAGTCACGACGTGATGCGCAGGTTCTTACCTCTCGTCTTAGAACTCACAAGCATCTAAATCATATAAACAGTAATAAAGTAAAACTAACTAAGCTATCTCTAATAGAGAATTCGTCTAATAGAGAAAATAGTTCAGAACCTGAGACCATTTGTAGTAGTTGCTCCATGGGTGGGACAGGATAATTATCTTTATCTGAAGCGCGGTTAAAATTCCTAAAATTCACGCACAGCCTAATTTCTCCATATTTTTTCCTCACTGGTACCAGGTGTGAGACCCATTCCGAGTGTCTGACCTTAAAAATGATCCTAGCATCCAATAATTTCTTAACTTCACTCTGGATCAGAGGTTCCAGTTTGGGGTGCATTTTCCTTAAAGGTTGCTGATAAGGTTTAACGCCGGATTTGATGGGGATAACATGCTGGATGATGCTGGTGTCATATGTCTTCAAATCTTAGTATGTCTAGGCGAAAACATCTTTATATTGATTAAAGAGACTGATGAACTTATCTCTTTCTGCTGGTGAACAGCATTTGCCAAGATTCACATATTTAGGATTTGTCTCAGTCCCTAAATTTATCAACTCGAACTGTAGAGAGGAGCTGTGCGTCTTCACGTTTGCTGGTCTTCTAAATTTTTCATTTAGGTTGAACATTCTTTCTAAGGTTCTGACTCCTTTAGGGATGAAATTATCATACTTCAGCTCGGCCTGATGTTCTTCATCATCTATAATCGCCCCTTTAAATACCTCGCCATTCGTTAAGCATTCTATAATCTGCTGATCGTCGTCGAACACTCGTAGGTTGGTGATCATATCAGGGACCGAGGGCCTGAAAAGCAATTCAACGGAGCATCGATTATTAGTAGGTACAAGCCTAGCAGCTTATGTGGCCAACAAGTCAATTGCTGCATTTTTAAGTCTTGGGATTGATATAATATTAAATGCATTAAAACGTTTGAGTAGGTCCCATACCTCATTTTGATAAGATTTTAAGTGAGGAGAAATGCAATGTATTTGATTCTGAATCTGTTTTACAATTATCTCAGAATCTCCAAAAACTTTCAGATTACTTACCTTTAATTCGATTGCTTTCCTTAAACCTTGCACCAACGCTTCATACTCAGCCGTGTTATTTGTACATTCAAACTCTAATCTACATGAAAGAAAATGTTTATTCTTCTTGGGGTCGATCAGGACACAGCCGGCCCCTGACCCTTCTAGCGTCTTAGAGCCATCAAAAAACAATGTCCAGAAATTGCTAACTATTGCATGAGAATCTACTCCTACCGCTAAGTTTACTATTTTACAGTCAATTTCATCAGCTTGTGAAAATTGAAGGAGATCAGGCTGGACATCTGACATGTTGCTAGCTTCCTCTGCTTGGTAATTTCCTAGTTCTAGTTCAATAAAATAATTTCCCAACACAGAATCCACTGGTTCATTATTTTCCTCCAGTTGAGTAACGTTGTATTTCATGTGAGGCTCCCTTAAGATTTTAACTTGGTTCGGGATTCCTTTATATGGCAGCCATAGATGAGACCAATCCGAGGCAAAATATCCGTTTAGTTTTCCCGACCAATCTCTGCTCAAAACGAGCCCATAAGCGTCTGGTATGTCGGCCACCACGATATCAATAACTTGGCACACTTTATCATTGGAAGACAGGCGGACTAGGACATCCTCCATTTCCCCAATTACTTTCACATTCATCCTATCCAGTTGAACAACTCTCCAAGTAGATGGCTTAGGCTGCCCATTTATCCGTTTACATACTGATATTGGCATGACGTTAACCGACGCCCCTGAGTCTACCAGGCAATTATGTACGTTGTGATTAAAAATTTCAAAAGTGAGGAGGAAAGGTGGATGTTTGTTCTTAGACTTACCTCCAATGCTGGTTTCTCCGGTTTCTTCTTCTTCTTTGGGTTGATTGTCAGTGGGCAGCCTCTCATCCGATGCTTCAAGTGCTTTCAATAGTCTTTCCTTTTGTTGCGGCACTTTACACATTTCAAATAGTGAAATGTTCGCCTTTACCTTCTTTATATCTTCCAAGTTGTCATAATCCATCTGCGGTTCAGTGGGATGTGGCTTATCAACATTCATTCTTTCTTCATTGGGCTTGGCAAACGTGTCATTCTGCTTAGGATCTTGGCTGGTAATGGTGAATTCGGGAATTTTATCGGCTGAGGAATTATTTTGAAATTTCTTAACATTTTTCTAAAGCCTTTTAATCTTTGGGAGCATGAGACTATTTTCTTTAACCGACCCTTGGCTCCTTGTTGTAACGTTCATTTCCATGATGTTCTCATATCCCCAATTCTTTTCCTTCTCAGCATCGAATAATGAAACAAAATTCCACAGAACCATGGTCTCATCTTCTTGTTATTTCGTTGAAGTGGTACTGTCTTTTCTTTCTTCATCTCCATCTTCTGTTAATTTAGAGTCCAACATCTAATTCATAACCAACGTCATTGATTTTATCCATTGAGGACAATTCTTTTCAGAGTGGGGTTGTTGGTGGAAAGTGCAAAAATTGTCCATTCCTACCCCTGTTAAATTCATAGATGCTGAATTGTGCGGAGGAGGTTGGGAGTGATTGTTATCCTCCCTTTTCTTGTAATAGGGCTTGTAGAACTTTTGAGCTTCCTTTTCTTTTTCCAAGTCTATAATTCTGTTAGAAAGCTTCTGCATCATTTTTTCCATACCTTCAAAATATGGTGATTGCTCTTCCTTAGGTTTATTAAACAACAAGGCTTTCCTTCTGGCCATTTTCTGTCCTGACCGTTCAGGATAATCTTCGATACTTTCTCTTTCAGCCTCTACCTTTTCTGCCTCCTCATAAGTTTCTGCTAAAGTGGGCTTGGCCTTCATTTTAGCGAACATGGCCAACTCAGGTCCTAAAGCCGAAGTATAATACTCAATCAGGACTTTATCTAAAGGTCTGTCAGCTTCGGAAAAATTCTTGAGGTATGCTGCAAATATTTGGGTGAAGCTGTGCACCTTCTCCTTTTTCTCTTTCTTCAAGGCGCATAGTCCTTTCATGAGGGCGACGTGCGTCTTCTGATTCGCATACTTGCTTCTAAAGATCCTCTCGAAGGTGTCCCAATTAGGGATAGAGTTTGCAGGCAAACCAAAATACCATGATGCTGCAGGTCCTTTAAGGGTGTACGGGAACAGTTTGCAAACTACATCCTCATACTGCCGTGCCCTTAACCCTTCTATTGCCAAATAAAAACTTTTCAGGTGGTCATCTACTAGTACCTTCTCACTTGGGTCGAATTTGGGCAGCATCTTTTCAAACGATTGAGGTAAATCATGCAACAGAGGTGGTAGTTTTAAAGGTGACATGGCTCTCCAGGCGGGTGGTGGATTTGGTTGGTTGGGTGGTTGATTGGCGTTTATGCCTGCCATGAGTCTGGGTGGGGAGTGAGGAGGCGAGAAAATAGGAGTGTGAGCAGGAGAACTGCGAGGAGTATCCAAGCCTTCTTGATTCAAAGGCAGTACAACTTCCTATAAGGCTATTTCTACAAGCTCTTCCCAATCCTCAACCAGCACTGAGTCTTCCAATATAGGACGATCCTTCCTTTTATATTCTCTTCTAGGTAATTCAGGGATGATCGGAAATCCTCCAATCTTCTTCACATATGCCCTGGTGTGTCTTCTCAAATTATTAACAACTTCGTTGTCGACGGAAAACAAATGTTCTCTACCCCTTTCTTCCGGAATTGGATTATGAATCCCACTTCTTTCTGAACTGTTACCGGTGGAATAGTCTCGGGAAAACGGGTTTCCTCAGCCATACATGCACTGGCAGCCCTCCTTCTAGTGCCAGAAACTGTTGAGGCCTGGAAATTCGCAGGCAACAACAGCAAGGGATTCTCCCCAGTCAACGTTCCCAACTAGCCCGTGACTGTTTGGTGTAGGGAATCCGTCTGGTTTGCGGTCCGGCTACCATAGGTCAAGTAACAAAAAGAGTTTACCAGTTGCGGCCCGGTCCACCGTGTATGTTTTTGTATTTTTTTACTTAAGGTATGAAATGCACGTGCCTATTTAACAATGCATGATGATAAAGGATGCAAGGAGTAGTCACGACGTGATGCGCAGGTTCTTACCTCTCGTCTTAGAACTCACAAGCATCTAAATCATATAAACAGTAATAAAGTAAAGCTAACTAAGCTATCTCTAGAGGGCTGGATATTAATTCATGAGCAATGCAGTTGTGGCAAATCGCAGATAGTTGTTCTTATAACCAAACATATAAACATGAATAAAGTATACATGATAAGATAGCTCATCAACAGTTAAAAACTCCCATTACTCATAGTGGAAAACATCATAAAGAAAACTCAAGAATCATTCAGACAAGAACATAGGTTCAGGAATTTAGAACGCTCTCACAGTTAATGAAACACAGTTGAAAACAAAATAGTTCCCATTCAACATCGCTCATTTAATCACATTGATACATTCCACGTAGCACTTTCTCCAATAAGCAGAATTTGCAATTTCTGGTTGTAAAACGAAATAGTTCCTCTTACAAGCAATAGTTTACAAGTTTCTCAAGGGGAAAAAGCCCTTGTAAGTTCTAACTTTCAAATATTTAAACTAAAACAGTAGACCGCTTGGGCTGCCCCCAAACGTGTGACCTTTCCGTTCCTCAAACGTTTCATATCCCTCTTTTTTATCCTCTCTGCACGCACTCATGATCCGCTGAGTAACTGACATACCTTTCAGGTCTACGCCTTTGTTGCTTTTGATTTTGCCTTCTACTTTTCTCGCGCCCCTTGAGATCCTGTCAGTTTTGGTTCGACCTTCACCCCACGGTAGTCGGAACAGTCTCTTGGACGCTCCTGCAATTAGACGACAACTAACATTCATTGGGAATGTATTTTCAAGAAAACCGAACCACGTTAAATTATATCAACCACAACGGCTAAGCAGCAAGAAAGGCCATGCGCCGCATTACTGTTATGAAGCTTAACAAACGCTGACACCACTATCTCGTCTACCTACGGGTTCGAAAGAAATCACCAACGACAGGAAACAAAGAACTCATCGGCGGCTCAGAACGCTAACATCGGCAGGGTAGACCTATTCATAGCCGCATAAGCGGGTCTTAACAGGCGATGGGTACTGCGAAAACACTTAAGCACATCAGAGTCGGAAGAGTTAAGACCTAAGCTGTGGGCGGGAAAACTTCCAATCGGAAATCGGAAGGACATTGACATCGGAAGCCAAATGCTTTGCCCAGCCGCAATGGAGGAAGAGAAAAAGGCTACGGACATGCGACTAAAAGGCCGACATGCATCGGTGGGCAGAGCGCTTTACATTTCGGGTGCTTAGCTGCTTTGGGAGCCGCAACGGCGGAAGAGGAATAGAAAACAGCCTCCAATCAAATAAAGATGCTAAGTGTTTGAAAACTCAATAATTTAGCAACGGTTAACATTGTTCCACCTCCAAGACAGCGGTTTTATAAAGAACAAATGTTCCGGTTGATCTTCGGCTAGCACAACCTAACTCAAAATCCGCGACCCACAACAATTTTCCAACACAAGCAACCACGGAAAACAGGACGAGAGTTAATCTTCAAAATCATCCAAAATTAAAACATGACCAAAAAGTTCACGGATCCAAACGATTCAAAGCAATACTAAATCATGAGGAGGGGACCAAAAATTGAAAAATTTGGGGAGAACAGTTGCAGCTGCAACACCTTACCAAGCACACACAATTCCCTACCTTTATTTTCCTATTGTTGTTTTATGCACCTCTTATTCTTGGTAGTTCCCCATACAGCACCCTCTTCTTCTTGCTTTTTATAGGAGGAAAACTAGTAGCTTTTTCAACTAAATAATCCACACTACCCTGAGATAACCCCATAAAAGAAGAATCAGGTCCCAAATCATGGCACTAAATAGAGGGTCCTATTGAAACTATATAATCTACTAGGGTTTCTACCCCCTTCTGAGAAGCGCAACTCCTGGGAATGCTAACATATTCCCTCAAGAAAGATTCATTTAACAACTCGGAAAAAACTTTGAACTAGGGATATCCATAGATATTTTCCTCCTAAAATTTCCTTGGCTTGGAACGAAGAAAAGCAATTTTGCATTAGGGTTAGGAGAAAAATGATAAGGGGAATTATTCTCTACTCCTTTCGATGATGTGGTAGCCACCACTGTCCCTTCGACATTAAATCTAACACATGTTGACTTATGAGGACCCTTATAAGGACAACCCAAAATGACTGTCTCTATCTCATTTTGATAAGGGCCACTTTTAGGCCTATTTAGCCCTAAAAATTTTCCCTCATCAACTAAGTATCTAAACCTAACTAGGACGGATCAAACAAAATATCCTACAAAGAAAAAATAGTAAAAAACAGAGGACACACCACTTTATTTACTTGGTTGGTACAAGTCTTCCTCACAAAAGATGGACTCCAAGTGGCCTGAAAAGACCAAACCCTTCTGCATCTCCAATCTGCCACCATGGTTTCCAAAGTTCTCTAGATCAAAAGACCTTGATGATCAACATGACAGCTAAATGAAACTAGTAGTTTATTAATATTGTGCATTATTTTTATACTATGAATTAGACTTGTATTAGTCATGAATCTAATAAATATTTAAATATTATAAATAAATAAATATATATATATATATATATATATATATATATATATAATTAATTGTTCATTACATATAATTTCAGTTGTAAAGTTATTATAAACAAAATACTTGATGGTGATGTATTAAGTATTAGGAAAAAAATATAATTAAATAATTAATAATAGATAAACTGTTAATAATAAATAATAATCAAATAATTAATAAAAATTAAATTGATATTAATAATACTAGTGATTAAGTTAAATGAATAAACTAATATATAATCATTATTTTAATTAAATTAATACAACCATTAATATGTTAAAGTGACATAAATGTGTTCTTAAACAAAATAACAATGGCATTAATATGATGCAAAATCCCTGAATGCAGGTGACACACGCACGGATCACATGGGACACATGGCACAATAGCGGGAAATGAAGTGGAAGGGAGAACAAAGGTTTTAAATGCCCAGGGTGGTGAACTGCCAGCGAACCTCGCAAGAAGTTGGGACTAGTCGAAACCTCAACCGTAGAACAGGTGAGTTAATATTTGTCTGTGTTGGTTAGACATTTTATGAATAAAACAATTTGTATTATGGATCCCGTCATCCTCCATAATTCTGTCTCAATCCTCTCCTTGGTGTTGTTAATCGTCTTCTCCTCCACCAATATGCTAGGTGAACTGTCTGTGAAAATGCCACACCAACATGGCACTCCGAGAAGAGGTAGCTTCGGTCGGTCCAATGAAAGACAGAAGGTTAACCTGAGAACTATGGATGGCTATGTGTCTTAGATTTCCATGTCGGTTAGATTAATGATAGATGAATGGGAGTCTCAGGTAGTCTCTGAGCATTTGGCCTCAAGGATAAATGGAGGCAAAATAAACCATTACTAGATGATAAAAAACATGATGGGGATGTTAATGGAAGACTTGACTAACAAATGGAATGGATCCAAGGATATGGCATAGAGCATGCGGGCATGTCTCAACCAGAACGATGAGCACATGAGCAACCTGGAAACGATTTTAATTGGGCATTATAGATTTTTCACAACGATGATGACACTATGGGTGGTGGAAACATCGAGCATAATGGCATGGGTGGGGAGACATCCGCATTCGCAGTAAGATACACATCGTTGGTGCATCAGAGCCTAGACAGCACCAAGATAACGACGTCGATAAAATGTGTATCTGAGGCCTCAAACAGTGCCATTGCTTCACAACTGCTTCATGAGCTACAATCCTTTGTCCAGTTGACTCATGAGGATGAATATGGACCATACCCCATCATGTAGGAGATGTTTGAAGCAACGGACGGAGATACTACATCATAAACTCTCCACCGCCATCCTTGGTTCTATCTGTGACTCTCAGTTTTTGTGGATATCTCTGTTTTACAAATGTCTCATTTTCATGTTAGTTTATAGTCTCTTTTTTATTTTATGTAATATGTCGGTCGATGTGCATAGCTATGGGAAGAGTAAACAACTTTCTTTTTTGAAAAAACCCTACAGGAACCATAACGGTTTTTACAGACTGGGCGGGTCTCCAAACAGTCTCAAGCCCCTGTAGCAGGACTATGATACTCTATACTCTATTTTTTTTCCTCTGTTAATATGAACTTTACTGTTGCTTAAAAAAAATGATGCAAAATTATTTCAATATAGAATAATAGCAATGCAAATAATTAGTAAAATAATAAAATTGATGCTAAAATCATTCCCTAGAAATGTACGTCCATTCTAGTGATTCAATATGTCATTTTTTGTCCTAGATTCCCTAAATATTCCTTTTGGATATTGGGAATGTTATATTATTTGCATGTAAATCAAATGGAAAAATCGATAGTTGAATGAATTAATAGGATACAGATAATGGAAATCTGGTCAATCAAACATTCAGAATAGTTGTTTGGATGTCAAATGCAAACGATTGGTCAATGGGAAGTCAATGTAATGACTAAAGATAAATGGGAAATCAACCATAGTTGACCCAGTCAAGTCATCTATAACCGAATAACTAAAAGTGGTTAGGAAGTTATGGATTGTCATTAATGAGCAATTGGTTGCATCAAATCTATAACTAAGAAATGGTTGTGTGAGAGAGAATATTGTGAGGAGTAGAGTAGTGTGTAGCATGATCATGTAATGAAGTGTGATTCGTTATATAGCAAGTCACGATTGTAAACACCTGTTTTTGAGTGTTTGATTAATAGATAAGTTGAAAGCTCACTGGTTAGTTGGTTTTCCCCTAGGAGAGGGGTCTCCAAGCTAATTTCTATGTAATGTGTTGTGTTCCATTGTAGATATTATAATTGTGTGTAATTGTATGAATAAATTTGCAAACTTGTTATCAATATTATAAAATACAATTGGTATCATAGTTGTATTTGGAAACAAGGTGACTCCTTTGTCGTTGAGGATTTGTCTTGGTCCTAGATCTAGGAAATACCTGTTGCGGTGGAAGATTTATGGAGACATTGATTCATTGTTAAAATGGCTAACACATCAATGATATAAATTAAAAGTTTAATGGGGAAAATTTTGAGCATCGGAAGCTTAAAATGGAGGACCTACTTATAGATTGAGAAAAATTGATTGCAATCGGCACAAGAATGACTCTAGTTGATATATTGAAGGAATACCAGAAAAAGATTGACATAAAATCAAGGAGTACAACTCGAATTTGTCTAGCATATTCTATATTATTGAATGTATCAAAAGAAGATACTGCAAAGAATCTATAGGAAAAGTTGGGGAACTTGTACCAATTAAAATCTTTGGTTAACAAGTTGTTTCTTTGGAATAAGTTATATCTTGTTTAAAGGATGGGTGAAGGTGACTCTATTATAGACCACTTGAATGCATTCAACATTGTTATCAATCATTTTTTTTATGTGGATATTAAAATCGTCAAGGAGGACAAATGCATCAATTTGTTGTGTTCTTTGCCATATTCTGGGAATAGCTTGGTCATGGCTATTGGAAGCAATAGTACAAAAGTGAATATCGATGATGTGTTCACATCTATATTATCATAATTAGAGATGAGATGAAATAACATGGAAGGATTGACCCATGAAGACTTTATGGTAATAAGTCAATAGGTAGATAGAGGAAAACCTACGGTATCATATCGAAGTCGATGGGTAGATCTAAAACCATATCCTCTAGTCCAATGAAAAAAACATGATGGAGATGTGGTAAAGTCGAGCATTATAGACGAAACCACAAGTTGACGGAAGTCGATAAATGCAGAGGGTATCAGTACAGTCAATCGATTGATGTCAAGTCTTCGCAAGAAGATGAAGGTGATGTGTATTTGGCCTCCACAAGTACACAGTCAGATCAAGACTCTTGGCTAATCAACTCTAGCCGTGTGATATCATATGACACATTGCAAAGAGTGGTTATGTGAGTATGATAATTTTGATGGTGATGATGTCTTAATAGGATATGACTTACCAACCAAGATATTCAAACGAAGTAAAGGTTGACTGAAGCTAAGAGATGGAAGAGCATGAACACTTCTAGGAGTACTACATATCCCAAATTTGGCTTGAAACCTTATCTCGATTAGTAAGAAGGGGAATATAGGTGTGAAGTTTGTGTTTGATAAATATATGTGCAAGATGATACAAGGAGCATTGGTATTGATGAGGGGAATTTATACTGGAAACTTGTTCAAACTATTGGGAAGAATAGGCACTGACGAAAGTGCTAATGTGGTATGTCCTAAGTTGAACGTGACATCTTCTTGTATAATTGACTTGACCATGTTGTGGAATCAATGGATGGGGCATATAGGTGAGAAAGGTCTTCATTCTATGCACATCAAAGTTATGATCAAAGGTCTCCTTGATTATTCTGAAGAATTCAACTCCTGTGAGCATTGTATTTATGGTCAACAAAGTCATGTAAGGTTTCCATATAGTGCTATTAGGCCTAATGAAATACTGGAATTAATACATAGTGGCGTGTTTGGACTTGTGTTGATCCCTTCATTGGGAGGATCTCAGTATTACGTTTATTTCATAGATGATTTCTCCATAATTACATGGTTGTATTTTCTAAGGAAGATATCAAAGGTTTTTGAGAAGTTTCAAGAGTTCAAAGCTCTTATGGAGAATCATATTGGTAAAATAATCAAGGTGTTGATAACTGATAATGGAGGAGGATTCTATGGACTGGAATTTGACCAACCATGTAGACAACATGGTGTATCTTGAAAAAACACAACTCCATACATGCATCAATAGAACAAAGTTGTTGAAATAATGAATAGAACATTAATAGAGAAAGAGAGGAGCATGCTTAGTAGTGCAAGAGTCACACAATAATTCTAGGATGCGATAGTTGATAGGACATGTTACCTAGTAAATAAGTCATTGTCAAAGGATCTATTCGACAAGACTCCATATGAGGTATGGGATGGTAAAATCCCCTCTCTTACACATCTCAAAGTGTTTGGGTTGTTAGTTGTGGAGCCTAATCTTCTAGATTCAGAGATGTTATTGTTCAATTGTGTTTGTACCCCAATTTTACTGTACGCTCATCCCACCTAAGGGGTGTGGGGGCCATTGGTCCCCCGGTGGGGGTTTTTGGGAGAAGCCCCCAAAAGAAATTTTTGGGATGTTTGGTGGCCAACAGTTTGTGGACCCATGGTATTGGGTGACCCATACTATTTTCCCATGGTAATCCTCCTATAAAAGGAAAGCATTGTAATACGGTTGTGCATTGTATTGTAGTATTGTAAAACAATCTTTGTGATTATGTGAGAGAGATAGTGAAAGAGTGAAGAGGAAGTGCAGGAGGGTTGCTGCAAGTTGTATCCCTTCATTTTGTTGGATGAAATAATAATAAAGGGTTTCCAATTTTAGTGCGAACATAACCCATCTTGGGTGAACCACGTTATATATGTGTTTATTTTGTAATGTGTTTAATATTTGCATATTGTTTAAATTTTTAATTGTTATCGCTCTACGATCGTGTATTTCTAACATGGGTGTGATGCCTTTGTGCGTGTTCCAAAGGAGAAAAGAACAAACTCCACAGCAAGTCATATAAATGCATCTTCATCGAGTACAAGGATGGAGTAAAAGGGTATAAGTTGTGAAACCTAGTTACAAGGAAGGTAGTTTATAGTCAAGATGTAATCTTCAAAGAAGTAAGAGGAACTTATAGGAATGAAGAGGATAAAAGAAAGAAAGAAAATGAAAAGCAAGAGTTTAAAATAAATGATGGGATTAAATATTAGGGGAGTTGATTGAAAATGATGAAGAGGTGGAACAACAGACTTTGGATGTTAGGAGGCCTGGTTGAGAAAGACAATAACCAAAAAGGTATAGTCCACCCGAATTTCGCTCTCCTTTTACGTCATTTAACATAAAAGATGATCCCGAGTCAATAAAGGAAGTGATCGACTTGGCAGAGAGTAAACTCTAAATAAAGGCCATGGAAGAAGAGGTGGAGTCCTTGAAGAAAAATAAAACATGGTATCTAGTCATATTACGAAATGGAAGAAAACCCATAGGAAGTAAATGGGTCTTCAAGAAAAAGTTGAATGCATCAAGTCAAGTTGAGAAGTACAATGCTTAACTGGTAGTGAGAGAGTATTCCCAAGTTGAGGCAGATGAATTTAGTGAAATTTTATCACTTGTTGCTAAGGTAACTTCCATAAGGGTAGTAATGTATTTAGCTACAACATTTGATCTCGAGATAGAATAGATGGTTGTAAAGACAACATTTCTTCATGATGATATTGAAGAATAAATATATATATGAAGTAGCCTAAAGGTTTTGCAGTGGAAGGAGAAGAGGAATTGGTTTGTAATATCAAGAAGCCTCTCTACGATTTAAAACAATTTCCCAGGATTTGGTATTAGAAGTTTGACATGTATATCCAACAACTAGGGTTTTTGAGAAGTCAAACCAATCATTGTGTGTATGGGAAGAAATTCCATGTTCATTCTGTATATGTATTTATGCATGTCGATGACATGTTCTTGGTTGTAAATAACATGAATTTGATAAAGGAGGTGAAATTGTAGTTATCCTCCAAGTTCGACATGAAGGATCTCAAAGAAACAAATTTCATTCTTGGAATGGAAATTCAGAGAGATCATGCAGAAGGCTCTAGTTATGTCAAAGAAAATATGTTGAGACAATTATGAAACGTTTCAACATGCAAGAGAGTAGCCCGATCAAAGTCCCTATTCCTATGGAAGTCAAGCTATCTGTTGAACAATGTCCTAGTGACACAAAAAGAAATAGAGTACATGTCACATGTTGCTTATTATCGTGTTGTAGGTAGTCTAATGTATGCTATGGTCTATATACGACCAGAGATTCCCCATGTAGGGGAAGTATTGAGCCAGTATATGTCAACACCTGGGAAAGGGAACTAGATCGTATTGAAGAGGGTATTCAAGTACCTATGCGGCACGACATGTTATGAAATATATTGTGGAGAAGAGACTAATGACAACAAGGAAATCAATGTACATGGTTTTTTCAATTCTGACTGGGTTGGATATATCGACCGCAAACTGTCAACTAGCTGATAAGTGTTCAAGATATTTGGCAGAGCAATCAGTTGTATGAGTAGGAGCCAATCAGTTGTTGCATTGTCAACTGCTGATATTGAATACATGGAAGCCACTCATGCATGCAAGGAGGCTATTTGGTTGCAGAGGTTGTGTTTAGATGTTAGGTTTGGGAAGAATGTTGTTAGGATGGATTGCGATAATCAGAGTGCAATCTTCCTGGTGAAGAATCCAACATATCATTTGAAGATGAAACACATTAATGTTGAATAACATTTTTTGAGGGAGATGGTAGAGACTTAGAAGGTGTTACTGGAAAAGGTACATGGTAAATATTGTGACTTGTTAACCAAGTTTGTAAGTACATAGAATTTTTCCTGGTGTAGGGAAACGATGGGCTTATTATCCATATGAACTAAAGTTTTGAATCTCATGTTTTTGCAAAGAAGAAAACAAATGGCAGAATGTTGGGTATGTTATATTCTTTGCATGTAAATCAAATGGAAAACTCGGTAGTAAATTGGTATATTTCAACTGGATTCATAGGTGATAGAGAGTGGAAGTCTGGTCAGCCAACCGACCGGAATAGTTTTTTTTTGGAGGAAAACAACTGGTCAACAGGAAGTCGACAAAACAACCAAAGCTCAATGGGAAATAAACCATAATTAACCTAGTCAAGTTTACGGTAAAAAAATAACTAAAAGTGGTTAGGAAGTGATGGCTTGTCATTAATGAGCAAATGGTTAAATTCCATGTTTAAATAAAATGTAATGGCTATGCGAGAGAAAATATTGTGAGTACATTAGTGTGTAAGATGATCATGTAATGAATTGTGATTTGTGATCTAGCAAGTCACTATTGTAAACACTTGTTTTTTAGTGTTTGATTAATATATGAGCTAAAATATCATTGGTTTGTCAGTTTTCTCCCAGGAGAGGGGTTTCCAGGGTAATTTATTTGTAATGTGTAGATGTGTTGGGTGCCATTGTCTATGTTATAATTGTGTTTGACTATATGAATCAATCTGTAAACCTATTGTAATTGGTATTAGAACCTACTTAGGACATAAATCCCAAGTTTCCTTCCTTGATCATTTTAAAGAACTTGAGAAGACTAAATTCCCACTTGAAGACTAAATTCCCCTTCAAGAGTCGTGTATGGTGGTTTGAGGTGTTATTCATGAATTTTTAGCCGTAGAATCTACCTCTAGATCCTTAGAATTTTGCGTCTTAGATATACATAGTTAAGCATCATGGGAAAGGATGAGAACTAGTGTTCACCTTTGGAACATTACTTTAGCATATAGATAAATATGTGGTGAATGGGTAAAGGATTATCCATTTAAGAAAAGCCATAGATTTTGAGTGTTGGAATTTGTGTAAACAAGGTGTCATTCAATGTATTTTTATTTAAGCTTTATGGTTGGGTGCATATTTTTATAATTGTTTGGTTGCAACAAACTAAGCCTTGGGACTACATTGGCAATAGTCATTCATTCCTGTTAACAAACAAGAATGAACTGGCAACTTATCGATAAATGCAAATAAAATTCAAAATATTTCCATAGAAGATATGTGTCGATGAGAATAACAAGCCAGATACTACCCTTTATGAATCAAAAAAAGTTATAAAAAATTATTATTTCCCAAGAAAATATGTTTTCATTTGTAAATCATTTCTAACATATGTAGAATCGGAAAATAACTTATAATAACATAAAACCCTTCATTATGAAATTTATCATGTAACATCATGATTAATCTATTTTCCATTATGAAAGTGTTATAAACCTCCATACTTTATTCATTCATATCTTAATTGTTAATTTTGTATATTTCTAAAAATTAAATAACCATTCCTAACTCAGTCAGTAATTACCCCGAAAAGCACTTAAATATGAACTTATTAAGTTCATAGTTAAACTTGCATATACAACACCATAGAATAATCAATTTATTTTCCTTTGGTAGAGCCATATAAACTTATATGCTCTAGAATTACCCAATAATTTTCCTTTCTAACTCATTTAGCAATTACCCCTAAAAACACTTAAATATGAACTTATTAAGTCCATAGTGAAACTTGCATAAACAACACCATAGAATGATCAATTTATTTTCCTTTGGTAAAGCCATATAAACTTATATGCTCTAGAATTCATCCCCATCTCAATGGTTAAATATAATTTTCACTTAGAGTACTTATTTGCAAGTTTAGGACAGAGTTACCTCTTGGTTAGTAAAAGCATTATCATCAATAACTAAATGCATATCACCCTTTTATATGCTTTCTTGTGTGACACACTATTCATTTGATTCTTTTACCTTTCTTCACATTCTTGCTAAGGTTTTGAGTTGTTTTTGTGATTGTGATATCTTGCATACTTCATGTGAATTTCTTTATTAGTTAATTAATTTGATTCTTTACTTTATCTTTTTACTTATATTCACAAGTTTGGCTAAAGTTCACGTGCACTTCATTATTGGTGATGGGGATTTCGTGCAGACTTGCCTTTGTTCACACTCTTAGGATGATTCTTTTGTGATATTTATTTGATTTTTGCATATTTGTCTAAAGTTCACGGGTGCTTCTGTAGTGAAGGGGATTTCTCGTCGACTTTCCTCTTTTTCACATTATCAATAAAAGATATAATATTGAAGATTCATATGAAACTTTGACAGCTAAGTTTTGGATTTATAATTTTTTTTAATTGTAGATAAATGCTTTATAAATCATTTTGTGTCATATCTATTATGTATTTAGGATTGTGTTTAACACGCCTAGAATTAATGTAATGTTAACATTATTTTTAGGATAGTATTAATGTAGTATAAAATATTAACATAAGAATATGTTATAGTAAGATAAGTTATAACATTTTTGTGAGTCATTATTTTTAAAAGAGAAATATTAATGTGGAATAAAATTTTAACATAAAGTTATGATAGGGGAAGCGGGAGCATGAGAGGTTATATTAACTTTTAGGGACAAAGAATAATTGAGTATACATGAGGTCTAGTTACTGCTAGAGATGAAGCATTGGCACTCTTTTCTGGTCTTTTTCTAATAAGGAATAACGAGGTCAAAGAGGCTTTAGTGTTTGCGGACTCAACGATAACAATCCGATTAATCAGGAACCAATCTAAGTCAAACGATCTCTCTCTATGCCAAATAATTACCAAAATTCAAAGCCTCATGTGAACGAAGTTCAAAGTTTTCACATACTCTGGCAGCTGAATGTCAAAGTGGATTTGCAAGCAAACAAGGTGGTTGCATTAAAAGAAGGGGCACCCCACGTAAATGGTGACTTCCCCCAAGTGGTTGTAATTGCCTAAGTTTTAGCTTTGAGAGGTATATTGTACTATCGAACAACTCCAAGCATGTTAACCACATGGTGGGATATGCACGACATCAAGAACTCGTATATATATCATGGAAGTCTGTGGAGAATTAAACTCGGCCTTGTAAGGACGAAGGAAGCATAGCACAACCTTCTCTCTAGCCCATCTTTAATTCTCTCTCGTGTCATTTCAATCAAGTGATATTGAATATAATTGCACAGGGTTGTGCAAAGAAATCTTTCTCAAACATGGTGAAATTGATCGACGAATTAAATTTGAGTTATGATAAGGGTCTGCTTGTCTTGAGCACTGGTATATGAGACTGGCATATGCAAAAGGAAGTACTTGTTCAAAATCCAATATTGTAGTTTCGAAAAAAAGGAAAGAAGTAGAGGATAGTGAATAAAATGGAGGATAGTGATAGCAACACGGACTACTACCCCACCCATGGGTTGAAAAGGGTGTCACTGGGACTTCACATTATCCACCATAAGATATCAACCATGAAAAATCATATGCAAATGTCGATCAAGGAAACAGATGAACAACTTCAACAGTTGGAAAGAGATGTAGTTCAAGAGTGTTTGGAGCAGCACGCACGGGATCATGCCATGGCCAACGACTTAGCCACTCAAAATCAACAACTTGTGAACCAAGAGATGAGGGTAAGTCTCCTCGAGTACAGACTGGAGCACTCAGATGCATAATCTTTGTCGGTAAAGCAAGGAGGAAGGGGCCTTGACTAGAACTCCAAGTGAGAACTTCTTCTCCAACCCCCCTTTAGTGATGGGTATGATCTGCGAGTTTGAAGTGTTTTTAGGAGTCTTAGCTTGGTCGATTAAAAGTTTGATAAGTATAAGCACAATTAATGTAGTTCTAAATGGTCCTCAGTTTGTAAGTTGTTGAAACAGACTATATGTTAGCTTTTTGAAGCATACAAATCTTTAGTACCATTAAACACAATTGTAATTCTAGGTTGACCATGTTTCCTCTTTAATAAAATTATATCCATTTTTATTATAAAAAAGAATAAGGCTATAATACTTTAACAAAATTACATGTAAGTATCTAAAAATAGCATTGGTAAAATTAAATTTTAGCTTTTAATATATAATGCTTTTAAAAACGTAAAAGTAAAAATAAGAGATAGAGTGAAATAAATGATTAGTTTAATAAGTTAAATGTTAAGATATCAAATGAGTTGAAAGGAAAAGTTATTTCTTCACGTACACATTCAAATCAACTTTATGACATCTTTACTCTTCTTAAATGGAGATTAAAAAAACATAATTGAAGAAAATAAGTGGATAGTATAAAACAAAATAGTGGAATTTGGAAAATCACCATGTACCATATATTGCTCCTAAATGGATATTAAAAAAAAACATAATTGAATAAAATCACTTGAAAGTAAAATGCAATTTGGAGAATTACTATGTACCATAGATTGTTGAATAAAGCAAAATATCTCTCACATGTTCAATAAATGTCATTAATGGAATGGGAATAAACAAAAGTGATAATAGTAGATTATTACACTTTTGCTTTATAGTGGATAGACTTGTAGGTAATTGTGTCATATTTCATTATTAATTTGGAGAATCACCATCTACCATATATTGTTCCTAAATAGATGTTAAAAATAAAACATAATTAAATAAATAGATATTAAAAAAAAAAACATAATTAAATAAAATCGCTTGAAAGTAAAAAACAAAAATAGTGCAATTTGGAGAATTACTATGTACCATAGAGATTGTTGAATAAAGCAAAATATCTCTCACATGTCCAATAAATGTCATTAATGGAATGGGAATAAACAAAAGTGATAATAGTATATTATTACACTTTTGCTTTATAGTGGATAGTCTTGTAGGTAATTGTGTCATATTTCATTATTACACTTTTGCTTTATAGTGGATAGTCTTGTATATGTTGTAATTGTGTCATATCTCACTATTGTTTTTGGGTGGATGGTGATGCATTACATGTGGTAATGTCGACGTCCCTAAAGAGCACTATGCAATGGCCCCACTTTCATTGTGGGGTTAATGACATTAGTGGCCCATGTCAACAAATACCATAGGCCAACAACAATAAAGCAAATTAAAATAATGTGAGGTCCCCACCATCCCCACCAGGGATCAAATCCCACTGAGACATGGCCCGCTGTGATAAGGCTCGAAGGGTAGACGTCCCCTGGATAGACTACCGCCCCTGGACGGGATTGGAGTTCGAGACGCCTCGGCCCTTGCTGAGTCACAAGTTTCTGGTATATCTCGCTTGCAGGCTGTTGGATATACCTGGGGTTTATAATGACAGCCGACGACTTTGAACCTGGACCTCACCCAGGTAATCCCGACATGTTACCGATTTCCCTAACCAAAAAAATAATAATAATGTGAAGTCCACCATCCATGGCTAAAAGTATGGATCACGGCTTCATCACACCCGTTTTAAGTGGCTTCTAAGATTCTTCAACCATTTAATCACTGTAACACGCTTTCCCATGGCCTATAGTTTACTCTCGACTATCTAGAAGCTTCTCTCATTTTTTGCTTACGTAGTCTACATGTATCTAAGGTGTAACAATCTTAACGTCTAGCGGATTCTTGAAAACAACTTTTCAACAAACCCAACCAATCATGAAATTTCCAGCGGTTTCTTCAAAACAATTACCGACAAAACTAATTCATCGTTGCAGTATCAACCATCATGAAACTTCTAGAGGTTCTTCAAAACAGCTTTATCGAAACAAGTGAAATAGCAGCAATGCTTATCTTTAAGAATTTTCTATTTTTAAAAAATTTAAATAATGTTATTTTTATTTGTGAAAAAAAAAATTAATATTTAAATTCAAAAAAACAATGAAGCCAATTAAGCAACTTTATTTGAAGTCAAAAAGGAAAAAAACATTGAAGCCAATTAAACAAGGTCAGACTCCTCCCATCAACCCGGGGATAAGGTAACCATTTGTTCGTAACTACGGGTGTTATTTGGGTTTCCATATATCTCTGACTAGTAAGTGAAAGAGTAAATAAAGAGGGTAGTACATAGAGAAAAAAATACATGGAAGCCAATCAAGCAACTTTATTTAAAGTCAACAAGAAAAAAAATATTGAAGTCAATCAAATAACTCAAACAATTGGATAAAAAAAAACTTGTATATTTCCCAAACCTTTAAGTTTTACTAATAGAATACACCACATATAATTATTTATTACCCCGTGTATATCTTTAACCATATAATAATTTATTATCATTTATATCTTCGAGGGTGTAGCATATTAAACATGGTCAAAATTGGTGATAATGAGAAGGCATTAAAGGAGCAAGACAAGCATAAGGTAGCATCATACATGACATCCCACTTGAAGTCTCATCATTTTTTTAATGCACTTCCATTTTTTTTAAGCAGAGTTTGGTTTTTTGAATTTGTATTTAGCATTGGATGCCAAAACAAATCTTCATATAATTATTTAGTATCATGTATATCTTCAACCGTCTATATAATTATTTATTATCATGTATATCTTCGACAATCAATCATGTAGCATCATGTAGCATATTAAACATAGTCAAAATTGTGATAATAAGAAGACATTAAAGAAAAAATTACCATGTATATCTTCGACAATTGACCATGTAGCATATTAAACATAGTCAAAATTGATAATAATAAGAAGACATTAAAGAAACAAGATAAACATAACGTGACATTATACATATCATCCCACTTGAAGTCTCATCATTTTTTAATGCACCTCCATTCCTCATCAAACTTAGCTTGGTTGTTTGAATCTGTATTTGGCATTAGATGCTACAACAAATCCCCATGACAAGGTGCTTTTAAGATATGTTACTCTATCCTTGGGTGAATGGGTTAGTTCCTTAGCTTGCCATCCTTTGTTATGCTCAAAACTATTATTTGAATGGTCTAGTTGACACTTTTGAATGCCATCCTACATTTTCATGAGCTTATTACGTTTCATTGGAAAACCTAGGGCTATATGAGAAATTTGGGGATTCACCAATACTCCATGTTCATCTTTGTACTCAAAAAAAACAAATAAAGGTAGGCGAAGTTCAAACTCATAATTAAGGATCTCAACCAATTAAAGTATTAATGCTAATGCTTATTCCATAATTTGGGGATTTATCAATACTCCATGTTCATCTTTGTGAACAAAAAACAAATAAAGGTAGGCCAAGCTCAAACTCATTGTTAAGGATTTCAACCAATTAAAGTATTGATGCTAATGCTTATTCCATAATTTGGGGATTTATCAATACTCCATGTTCATCTTTGTGAACAAAAAAACAAGTAAAGGTAGGCCAAGCTCAAACTCATAGTTAAGGATTTCAATTGATTGAAGTTTCAATGCTAAGATTGTGAGGACATGGTGGTGATTGAAGTTTTAATGCTGAGATTGTGACGACATGGTGGAGACGGTGCTTAGGCTAGAAACTTTGGTGGGACCCAGTAGAGGTACAGTGCTCGGATAATAGCTTACCGAAAAGGATCACCGCACCGTAACGGAGTAGTCTAACAACAAGTGACAGAGTAGTCTAGCGATGGGTTAAATCGCCGAAGCATTAGACTACTCCTTAATGCTAATGCTTAGCTTATTCCAGAAATAATTTTTTTTATTTATTATTAAAAAGATCCTTTTAAGGATCAAGTATGGGTGCTAATGCTGATTCGAAGCTTTTTTTTATTATTCATCTTTCAAATTCTGTAAAACTGGGTTGTATAATAAATGACACCATTTTTAATTGTTTTTCATTAATTTTCATTATTAAAACTTTATATAATAAGAATCAACATCATAAAACTATTTTCACTCAAATTCTTAAATATTAAGAAACTATTTTAAAAAATTTATTAATCTTTTTTATTAAAATTAAATATTAAGAAACTATTTTAAAAAATTTATTAATCTTTTTTATTAAAATTAGTCGAAGCCTTTATTATTCATTTATTCTGTAAAACTCGGTTGTATAATAAATGACACCATTTTTAATTGTTTTTCATTAATCTTCATTATTAAAACTTTATATAATAAAAATCAACATCATAGAACTATTTTAACACAAATTCTTAAATATTAAAAAACTATTTTAAAATTTTTATTAATCTTTATTATTAATAAAAATCAACATCATAGAACTATTTTAACACAAATTCTTAAATATTAAGAAACTATTTTAAAAAATTTATTAATCTTTATTATTAAAGCTAAGTTGTATGTTATATAACACGTCATCATAATTTTAACTCAAGTTCTTTAATATTAAAAAACTATTTTAATTTCTTAAATATTAAGAAACTATTTAAAAAAAATTATTAATTTTTAATTGTTTTTCATTAATCTTCATTATTAAAACTTTATATAATAAAAATCAACATCATAGAACTATTTTAACACAAATCTTAAATATTAAAAAATTATTTTAAAATTTTTATTAATCTTTATTATTAATAAAAATCAACATCATAGAACTATTTTAACACAAATTCTTAAATATTAAGAAACTATTTTAAAAAATTTATTAATCTTTATTATTAAAGCTAAGTTGTATGTTTTTTTTTTTCAATGGAAAAAAAGCGTAATTTTCATTCATCATAAAGAGATCAAAAATTACATACTGTAATTCACCCTGATAGTGAATTCAAAAGCCTATTATCATAGGTTCCTTTGGTGAGATCCCTGATCTGCTTCAGGTTTACAAAAAGAAACTGTATAGTAGATCTTTCAGTCCCACTGCTTAGAAACTGTATAGTAGATCTTTCAGTCCCACTGCTTAGAACAAAAATTCCAGTTCACATCTCAAAAACGCATCATGCAATAACATACTGCCACTGATTTCTTATAGCCAAATACATAATACTGTCACTAATAATCAGAAGGTTAACAGCCAAAAGAAGCAAGCTAAGTTGTATGTTATATAACACATCATCATAATTTTAACTCAAGTTCTTTAATATTAAAAAACTATTTTAATTTCTTAAATATTAAGAAACTATTTAAAAAAAATTATTAATCTTTATTATTAAAATCATAATTTTAACTCAAGTTCTTTAATATTAAAAAACTATTTTAAAAAATTTATTAATCTTTATTATTAAAACTAAGTTGTATTTTATATAAAACATCATCATAATTTTAACTCAAATTCTTTAATATTAAAAAACTATTTCTTTGTATTTTATATAAAACATCATCATAATTTTAACTCAAATTCTTTAATATTAAAAAACTATTTTAAGAAATCTTAAGATGCCTCTCTATACTCATAATCTGAAATTAAGATTAATATTATTTTAAAAAATTTGCATCTTAAGCTCCCTCTCTATCCCTTTCTATACTCGTAATCTGAAATTAAGATTAATATTATTTTAAAAAATTTGCATCTTAAAATCCCTCTCTATCCCTCTGTATACTCTATAATCTGAAATTATGATCCCTCTATACTATAATCTGAAATTTGCATCATAAGATCCCTCTCTAATCTGAAATGAAGATAACTTCAGAAATGTGCATCATAATCTGAACTGAAGATAATAATCTCTAATCTGAAATTAAGATAAATCTGAAATGAAGTTAATACTCTAAGAAACTAAGATAATTCAGTCAAAATATATCAAAATTAAAATCAATATATATTTAAGATAATTCAGTTAAAATATATCAAAATTAAAATCAATAATTTAATTAAAAAAGTTAATAAAATTACTGTTTCCTCTCAAGTTTTATCCTAGATCACTCAGAAATAGTGTTCATACTCCTACACCCGTAGTTTTACAATCCCATGCCATTGTCATTTAACCGTCCCATTTCAGGCCAGCTAAATGCTGCATTGCATTTGATACAGAAAAGAGAAAAGGAAAAAGAATAAAGAAAAGTTGAAAGGCGGATCCACAGTTCCAAATCCCTGTTTACGAATCACGATTCACGAGTAAAGAGGAACTCTGGCATACCATTGTCAAGGTTTACAGAATAGCACAGCAATCTAAGCAAAGTCAAACTGGCAAAATCCCTGTTTACGAATTACGAGTAAAGAAGAACTCTGGCATACCATTGTCAAGGTTTACAGAATAGCACACCAATCTAAGCAAAGTCAAACTGGCAAAAGATACTTAATAAACTGCAGACATACAGTATAACGGTGTCCAAGAAACTCCTGGCTGAGAAACCCACTTCGGTCTTTAAAAATAAATCACAAGCAACAAATTTACAAATAGATAACAAAGGGGGAATAACCTCGAATTCCGAGGAACAAAATATTGGTGATGGCCTTCGCCAATGCGAATCGCGATCTGAAGAACCCATCATCAGTCATATTTTTCAATAGTTTCAATAGCTGTAACCACAAATTTGAAAATGGGTATAATATGCTTAAACTACCGGAGTCTCGATATCACCATGCCAAGCCCAGACAATATCTTTGAGGCCAGGCCTGAGCTTTTCTTCATAGAATTTCTCATAGTCCAGCGTGTCGCCAGCGGCTTTTTTCAACTCCACAACAAACAGAGAAGGCGTTACTTCAAATATCTCTGCAACAATAGATAGTTGCCCTTTCCTGCCTCCCAGAGACCCCTGCATCTTCACCTTGTAATCTGTTTTCTTCACGCTGAAATTCTCCAGCTTAGCTATTTCCTCGAACTTTGAGATTATGTTGCAGACGGGCTTAGTAGACGTAAAGCGTTTTTCGTGTTTCAGCTGTTTCTCTTCAAACAGACCTGATAGATCAAAGCCCCTTGAATAAGAAATGATATCAAATGCATTTAAGCATATGGGCTTCTTTTCTGCGCTCTCAGTAGAGGTATTCAATACCGAACCCACATCATCAAGACTGCTAGCATTATCATCGTCTTCTGTATCAAAGTTCACGGGTTTGAAATCCTTTTTGAACCATGGAACCTCCATGAGCCGAGGAATATTGATCCGCGTCTTGGGATTTGGATCTAACAGCTTGGGTAACAACCTCTTAACTTCAGGGGAAAACCAAGATGGGCATTTGAATTCTCCCTTGCAAATCTTTCTATACATAGCCATCAGATTGGCGTCATGGAAAGGCAAGTAACCAGCCATCAGAACAAATAAAATCACCCCGCATGACCATATATCTGCCTTGGAACCGTCATAGCCTTTTCTGGTTATAACCTCCGGAGCAACATACGCGGGCGTACCACATGTGGTGTGCAGCAAACCGTCTTGCCTGAGTTGCTGTGTCACTGCGCTCAGCCCAAAATCAGAGACTTTGAGATTCCCATGTTCGTCTAGAAGCAGATTTTCTGGCTTCAAATCCCTGTGGTAAACACCTCTGCTGTGACAGAAGTCCACAGCGCTGATCAGCTGCTGGAAATACTTCCTTGCTGCGTCTTCTTTTAGCTTTCCTTTGGCAACTTTATTGAAGAGCTCGCCTCCTTTGACATACTCCATCACAAAATATATTTTCGTTTTGCTTGCCATGACTTCGTACAGCTGAACAATGTTAGGATGTCTCACTAACCTCATCACAGAGATTTCTCTCTTGATCTGATCAATCATGCCCACTTTGAGAATCTTTTCCTTGTCCATTACCTTGATGGCCACGTTTTCTCCGGTCTTTGTGTTTCTTGCATGGTAGACCTTTGCAAACGTGCCCTGCCCCAATAATCTGCCTAATTCATACTTCCCCATCAATATGCGGCTTCCATTAATCTGCATATTTGCTACAGGCAATACCCTTCTAACTATTAACAAACTTTTATACTGTAGACTAAAATCCCTGAACAAACCTTCAATATATCGCAAACTAACTGGAAACGGTAAAATATTTGTTTGTTAGAGCTTAACCGTCTCCGGTCAGATCATGGCTCCATTCAACCTGCTCTATTGTGTAATTATGCATCCCGTACCAAATTCGCTGCTTTGCATCGTGCAACAATAAAACTATGACCTCATTGGCCTTCTGGAATGATGCTTCAACGTGCAAGCACATCTTTGCAGCATTCCCCGGTGTGACCTTTAGATCAAATGAACACTCCTCCAAGATAGTCTTCCCTAGAATTTGATTTACAAGGGACAGCGCTGTACCTTTGTTTCAAGTGCCTCTATATGCCTAAAAACCTGAAATTTGCAACAGCAAAATATTATTTAATCAGGGGAACTCTGTAAGGTTATTTTCTTCAACCAACTAATTACAATAAATTGACCTAATTAATTTTTAGTAAGAAATATCCTCATTCAAGCAACCCTTTAATTTACTTTCTTAGATCGTCATCGGATCTGTAATAAAAAATGTATTCTCATCAAACTGTTGGACAGAGATCAAACCCTTGTTACATAGCAGAAACATTCACATGCAATCCTAGAAGGGCATTAGCCACACAAACATAATATATCTACCAAACGTAACCTAAAAACTATGAAGGTCAAACTGTTGGACAGAGATCAAACCCTTGTTACATGGCAGAAACACTCACATGCAATCCTGGAAGAGCATTAGCCACACAAACATAATATATCTACCAAGCGTAACCTAAAAACTATTAAGGTATCCAAACAATAAGAAAAGAACCGAATCCGCAAAGTTTCTTAAAATTTGCCAAACAAAACTAAGAACAACGTAATAACAGCTAAAAATTGCAGAAACGGCCTAATATGACCTTAGATCGGAACTATTTCGGACGCAAGTATTACAACACAGGATGGAAAACACATCTCGTAAAAAAAATTCAACAAGAATTTGAGCAAAATTATAAACCTTGCACCAGATACCAGAAAAATACTTCCAGCAACAGGAATACCAGCGTAAACCTGGAGAAAAGACCGAATTCGCACATACAGAAAATTGATCTAACAGATCCTAGAAACACAAAAACAATATCAAACCACCATTTGGCCACAGATTTAGTCAAATAATGCCCCAGACTTTTAAGCTTGCAGCAAAAACAAGGGAAACATCAAGATTCACCCGGAAATCTCCATGTACTAATAACATTCTGCATGATTAAAGATTTTCTTTGGCCAAACTTTCAAGCACAAATCTTCCAAAACTAAGGCTTGCAGCAAACAACAGGAAAGGATTGGCATTGCGCTAACAACATTTCACATTATTAAAGAAAATACTTACGGCGAATCTTAAAACACATACAAAAGCTTCAACCTTTATTTTCACAGCAAATTAACAATTTATGTGCCAAAATTCTAGAGTCGCAGCAAATATCGGAAAAACCTGGTATTTTCATGTAAATTTCGATGCGCAAGGCCGCAAAATCAAATTTTAAGTAAAAGAATATCATCGTGAGATGTTAACATTTCTTACACAGCGGCAGAAACCACACGCATATTCATTCCACTGCAAAGCTGAAAAAACAAACAGATCTTTGAAAGGAGAGGAAAAAACCGCTGAAATTACACAAACCTACATGTTTAAGCAGCAACAATGTCCATTGCAAACAGAAACAATAAAACACGCGCAAAACCGTTCGGAAATTGAAGAAAACCCTGTCATTTTTAAGCAAATTCTTCAGAAATGAGAACTTACCGATTGAGAGCCGGCGCTGTCCGGCGCGTTCGAAAGAAATTCCAGCAATCACTCGCAAGAGGTATAGAAAGAAGATGTTCCCTTAATGAGCGGAGGAAGAAAATGTTTACTTAACGAGCGGAGAAACAGCGCAGAGCCTTCTAAGTGCCACGCGTCGGTCAATATTGGAAACCGAGTAAATTGTGGAACAGCTAATCGGAATTTGTTGGAAAAATAAATCTTAGGGTTTTATGAGGTGGCCAACGAATACTCCTAATCCCCAGGCCAAACGGTCCACAATGATTGCATCACGCGCTTTAAACCACATGCTGCGCGCCTTTTAACGCCCCTTATTTATATATTTTAATTATTATTTATCAGGCGTGTTTGACAAGTAAACGACAATGTAGGAATCAGGGGAAAGTCGTGGTTGGTTTACCAATTGTCTAGAATTTGTTAGCGAGCTTCGAGTTTCTCTTTCTTTTCTTTTTTTCCAACCATTTTCCAACCATGAGAAACTCTCCATGGGGCCAGCCAAGTTCTGAGTCCTTTATATTAACTTACGTTTTTTATATTAATGAAATTTAGTGTGGGTTAATGGCGGTCTTGATGGAAGCTTAGGAGTGGTGGGTTAATGGCGGTCTTGATGAAAGCTTAGATTTGATTTGTTTTTATAGGAGTTTATAATCTTGGGACGTCATTTGTAATGATTTTGTTAATTATATCAAGTCTTAATAGTTAAGTTAAGGAAAAAAATAACTAGGACAATCACAACAAGTTAAGTTGTTGGTGAATGTCGATAGACATAACTAATCACTTAGTTTTGTGAAGATAGCTAATTGTTAAACAAGACTAAAATATATAATTTTATATCCATTATTCATAAGATATTGTTAGAGCTAATATAAGCACAAAACAAATACTATTTTAATAAATAAATAAAAACAAAAACAAATTGTTTTAGTTTCTTTAACCACCATTTAACTGAAGCTCATTTAATCTTAATCAAGATGCATTTAAGCATAACAAGATATGACAACCATGAAATGAATCCTTGTTGTACACTTATTACATTTGGGTTAATCTTGTTGATTCGCTCAAGTAAGCCCAAAATCTGAGAAAATATCTAAATGCATATCGACAAAATAATAAAATTAGTGGTTATGAGAAGTTTCTAGAACCCTAACTTTAAAGTGACCTAAGTTGTTGTCAAATGCCTAGATGCGGGTGACACACGCGCTATTCACATGGGCCACCTATCGCAAGGGACGCGTGGATCTGGTGCGGGAAATGGAGCGGACGCTGGAGTGGTAGTCTTAAATGCCCAAGGTGGCGAGCTGTCAACCAACCCCGCAGACAATTGGGGTGTCCAGTAGAACCATGGTTGTAGCGCGGAGGAGTTAATACCTGCACGTGTTTTTTCATCATTCTATGAAGCCAACATTTCGCATTATGGAGCCTACCAACCTCCATACTTTCGGCCTACTTGTCTCCTTGCTACTGCTAATCGTCTTCTCCTCCGCCAACCTACCAGGCGAGCTGTGTGTGAAAATGCCAAGGAAACGCAACACTCCAAGGAGAGGCAATGTTGGTCGGGGAGGTGAAAGACGTAAGGTTAACCTTGGAGCCATTGATGAATATGCATCGCAGGTCTCCATGCTAGTTCGATGCATGATAGACGAATGGAAGTCTAGGGTTGTTTCTGAACATTTGGCCTAAGAAGAAATGGTGGCAAGATTAATCACTACTGGATGATATAAAACATGATGGCCATGTTAATGGAAGGCCTAACGAGCAAGTGGAATGGAGCTAGGGACATGGCGCAGAGCATGCATACCTCTCTCAACTAGACCGAAGAGCACCTGAACACCTTGGAAACAAATTTCAATTTGCGGCATTATACTGTTTTTCACAGCGAGGATAACACTGAGGGTGGCGGTAACATGGACTAGCGAGGTACAAGCAATGAGACATTTGCAGTTGCAGGAAAATCCATTGCTCTGATACAACAACACCTCGAGAACACGAAGATAACGATGTCGGTAAAGCGCATCAGCGAGGCTTCAAACAATGTCATTATTGCTCAATCGCTCCTGGAGCTGCAACTTGTCGGTCAGTCGACTCGTGAGGATGAGTATGGACCTTTCTCGATCCTAGAGGAAACGTTAGATGCAATAGACGGAGATGCTACACCCTAGACGCTTCACTACCATCCCCGATTCCCTCAGTGACTCGCAGTTTTTTTTGTTTTCTCTGTTTTACAAATGTCTAATTTTCATGTGAGTTCACTGTCTCTTTTTAATTTGTAATATGTCGGTTGATGTGCATAGCTCTGGGAAGAGCGGACATTGTTCCTTTCTGAAAAACCCAACAGGAACTTTAGTTTTTTTTACAAAATGAGCAGGTGGCCTAATAGTCTTAGGCCCCCGTAACAATACTTTGATGATCTGTACTCTGCTTTTTTTCACTGTTAATATGAATTTCTACTGTTGCTTACAAAAAAAAAGGTTATTGTCAAATGAATAAGAAAATAGTTTAAATATTTTAATTGAAATTTAAATAGAATTGTAAACATAAAAGACTATTATTGATTGGGTACTTGTAATTCTAGTCTTTATGATCTTCATCTTTTACAATGGATGAGTAAGACTATGGAGCTAAAAGAGCTTTTCTCTATACTATCATTTTTTCATATATATCTGGATTTCAAATGTGATGTTGATGGTTTATCCAGGGAGCCAATAAGATATAATGGTGTTTTGCATTTTGAGAAATTTATTAATGATTATATTATTAACAAAAAAAAATGGTTTCAAATGTGATATTGATGGTTTCAAATGTGATATCGATGGTTTATCCAAGGAGCCAATAAGATATATGAATAGTGTTTTGCATTTTGAGAAACTTATTAATGATTATATCATTAACAAAAAGAAATAGTCTCTCTATGTTAATTGATGCTAGTTATTCCTATCTTATAGACTTAGCAAATGCTCCATACTAACCATCCCAGAAGCATTATTGATGTGTCTTTTTACTCTTAAGCTAAAGTATGTTTCTAGTGTGTTTAAGGTATTATGGCTACCTAATTTTGAAAATGTATAAACTTTTTGTTAAAAACAAAACTTTGATTCTGATATTGAATAATAAATTACTTTTTATCCACTAGAAAAAATATATTAAATTTTTTAAAAAATCATTATTAAAAAAATATACTTTGTTATTATATTTTATATGTACAGCATGAGTGGGCCTAATGGTTAAGAGCATGTGTTTCCTCTTAGGAGGTCACGGGTTCAAATCCAGAGGGGGTAGTGTATGTACACCTCTGTAGACATTAGCAGTTAAATCGCTGCGCAGAGGGGGGTCCCTTGTCCCACAAAAAAGGGGGTCTCATACACCAATTTGGTGTCTCGCTTGGCGGTGACCTTAAAAATAGATTATTATTATTATTATTATATAAGTGGTTATTGCAGCCAGGAAAGTTCTTGTATTTTAAGTCACATCATAACTTAGTGGTTGGGATAGGAAGTTTGACATGGAAGATTCAAATGTGGAACATATCTTTACATGTGCCGAGGAAAATGTTTAATTTTTCCTAAATATTTGTTTTCTCAATTTAATATATATATATTTCTACTAAATGTTTGTTTTCTCAATTTAATATATGTATATGTATGTTTTATTAGCTAAATAATAATTTATATAATAAAAATAAATTATTAAAATGTAAAAATTATATTTATTATTTAATTATTTTAACTTGGAAATATTTATAAGTATTGAGGTGTAAATTAGTTGGTGATAGAGTGTATTGTTAAAGCATTTTTTGTGATGTAGAAGGTTTAAATTCCGAATAGGTGTATTGTTAAGTCACTTCTTGTGACGTAGTTTGCACACTTGAGTAGTGTTAGTATGTGCACTTAGGGATATAGTGGTAGCAGATGTGAATCAACATCGTATCACGTGAGTACGAGCCTCATGTCAGTTGTCTCTCTCTCATATATATATATTAATTAATCTAAAAGAATATTCATGAATATTCTTTAAAGTGTGATAAGAGAGCAATGCATAAAAAGTGTGATAAAGAAGTGCAATAAAGAAAATCGTGATAGGAAAGTAACATGACATCAATGAATGGTTAAGATTTTTGCGATAAGGCACATGTCTATAGCCTAGTGGGGGGCCTTGGGTGGGGGGAAGTATCTATATGCCCCATAAAAATAAAAAATAAGAATGGCTGCATCAATGAGTTGTAACATAGTGGAGCCTAGGTGGGGAAAAGTGTCCATCTATCCCATAAAATAAGAAAAAGAATAAGAATAAGAATGCATGCATCAATGTGTTATATAGCATAGTAGAGCTTGGGTGGGGGGAGTGTCTATCTATCCCATAAAAATAAAAATGCATGCATTGGTATGTTGTAACATGGTAGTGAGAAAGATGTGTATTATATTTTAGTGATGAAAGATTTGTGCATTTGATCTTTCTCGGTCCTTTATAAAACTGGAATTAGATGGATTTATATACTGGTTTACTCAATATCAAAAATTGATTATTCATTAATTTATCCAATAATATTATCAATTAAATATTGTATTACTAATTATTTTATAAATTAAATCATATAAAATTAAGTTATGTTTTTTTTATTTATATTAAAATAAATTTGTTTTCTTTCATAATAATTTTTTTTATTTTAAAAGAATTGATCTGTTTCCACTTTTCAAATAAGATAAGCTTCCACTTTTTCAAATAAGATAAGCTTGCATTGTATGGATGTTTTAATGCATAGAAGTAACTTGCCACATTTTCTAGTGGTCGTGCAATAATTATTGGATAAGTATTTATGATTTTTGTCAAATGGATGTAGCTTGGGTGGTTGGGAGGAATGAATGTTACCCTCCCCACCTAGGTTCTACTCTTGTAAGTGACATGTTGCTCTTGTGGAGCCCTTTGTAATAAATGTTGTGACTGATGCGCTGACCATACCTTGATTCAGTTTGAATATCAGGTATTGGAATTTTCCGTGGAGTAGCCCTCTAACAAATGGTGAACCACATTTTAATAAATAAATAAATAAGTATTTATGATTTTTATTGGATAAGTATTTATGATTTTTATTTCTTATCATAATGATTTGTGTATTATCAATGATGGTGATTATAATTAGCATTGTGAATTTATGATTTTTATTTCGCATTATATGTAATTAAGATTTAATAGTTTTTTAATTGAATATAAATTTTAGCAAATATTGAAATTTAAATAATTTCACCATTATATTTAAGATGGGTGGAGTTAAATCAACATAGATCTATTTTAAACTTGGATTTACAAAACACCGAGAAAGATTCAATTTTTTGAAAAAGATTTATATCTCAAGAATTTTGATCCCTTGTTTACCACAAATAATTGGGCGAAGATTCTTTGCAATTGGAAATTATTTTATCCATTAAATACATTTTTTGAGTGTGTAGAGATTATATATATACCTGACATTTTAGTTTTTAGTTTAAGCTGACATAATTTTATATATATATTTATATTATGTTAGGAATATTAAGAACACATCTCCCCCGTATTAAACTGTAGAGCACCTAACTACTCTCTATATAATCATGATTCATACTTATGCATTCCCATTTTCAAGTTACTTAGATTTGAATTACTCAAATATCATAATCATCTCAAGAAGGATCAATATGACACCATCATACACAAAGTTTCAAAGTGTTGCAAAGCAACAGGATTAGGATAATGACAACTCAGCATGTCATCATCAAGATGACATATTAAATTTAACTAACCTAATTAAATGACGCCTATGATTTTTTACCACACAACATTTTAATAATTGTATTTCTTGTGGAGTCTCACTACAAGCTAATTGTGATGCCAATAATATATTGCATTTGTTACAAGCTCGTGTCATGGCAATAATATACATTGCATTTGTTATTTTGCTCGAGACTCCTTGAAAAAAACATTAACTTTGTTCTAAAATAATAATAATATTTCTTATGGAGTCTCAATACAAGCTATTGTGATGGCAATAATACATTGCATCTATTACAAGTTAGTGTTACAAGTTAGTGTGATGGCAATAATATACATTGCATTTGTTTTTTTTTAAACAAAAACGGTTATTTTATTAGAGGATGTTCAGCTAAAAACCGCTGATCAAAGATACAAAAAACCACTAATAGACTCCATCTTTAGAAAATGGTCAATTATGGTGGAATTTCCAAACTAATCCTCGAGTTTACCATGAGTTCATAACACCCTAAATCTATGAATTTATTAGCTGCTTCATCCGCATTCTTATTCAGCTCCCTAAGAACGTGGAAGAATTCAATCTTTCTAATGATTTTAGCCATATACCTGATTCTTTTTAACAATCCTTCCAGCCTCTCATTTTTCCCCCTTCTTCCCCTGATCAGCGCTTGAATAATTAGCCGTGAGTCACCAATAATCACAACTTCCTCCACTCCTAATTTCTGAACCTGCTTGAGGCCTTACCAAAGCCCGTAAGCTTCAGCTATATTGTTAGACTCATGTCCAACGCTCCAAGAATATTCTATTTCAGCATTCCCTCGTGGATTTATTATAACTCCACCCCCTCCCGCTCTTCCTGGATTCCCTTTAGAGGCTCCATCGAAGAATAATTTGAAGATCTTCCGTTCCTTTAACCAATTCTCGAACTGGACTTTATCCATTCGAATTTCCCATTCCTCCTTTTTGATGACTACTATACTATTCTTTACCTGAATTTTGAAATTTTGCATCCACTTTTTTTCTTTACTGGTCAGCTCAGCTTTATTAGACGGAATCGTGGATCTACTCACCACCTCACCCAGAAGAGCGTTAATTATTACAATTAACTTCCACGCTGGTTGGTGCTGGTTCTGGAAAATTCTCTGATTTCTTTCTTTCCAGACGCACCAGCAAACAATTTTAGCTAGTTTCTGCCAGCATGCTCTCAGCCGTTTCTTCTTAGTTAACTCACCTTTGTACATTTTTCCCCAGTGAATGAAGAATTCCTGGTTACTCCCATTCCAATGAAAACCTGCATCTTCATTCTGCACTATTCCATTCCAGATTGATATAGTATATGTGCGGTTGAAAAATAAATGAGAGATAGTTTCAGTATTTGCAACACACAGTGGGCAGCGAAATGGACCTGCGTGCCCCCTTCTCTCCAAATTTTCACCTGTTAGCAATCGCTGGTGTAATAAAATCCAGATAAACGCATCAATTTTTGGCAATGTCTTATTATTCCAGTTATGTGTCCAGATCGCTGGGTTCACTGGGACGTTGACTGAAGCAGCATACTGGTTGATCCCTTCTGCAGTCGTGTAGGAGCCAGAGTTGCCCCAGCCACGCCTGTCTTTCACGTTGATGGCAATTGGTGCTATCCCGGCCAAATGGTGACTCAGCATTTTCTCCTCATTCTTCAGCGCAGGGGGACATTCAGGTAGCTTCCACTCTGTCCAGCGATAAGGGGAATTCAATTCCCAATTGGAGATGCTCCACAGCGTGACCATATTTCTCTCCTCCATCCATGCTTGCAGGCGCGGCAGACAAGGAGGAATTTTCCCAAGGATCGTATCCTGCCAGAAATTAATGGCTT
>LPNX010095863.1:181789-212926 GCA_001517045.1 Pseudotsuga menziesii
CCTGTGAACTTCCCGATCAGAGCGCGGTCTGCTAGTGACAGGGCTACCCGGATTGTTTCCTCCGGTGGGAGAGCAACCACCAGCACATCTTCTATTCTCTTGACGAATTTCGGGAGTTCTCTTTTACTAGCTCTGTTGACAGTATTTGATATAATCTTTTCGAAGGCTTCGGATCTATTAGGCGGAGGGTCCCCGCCAGTCTCCTCGGCCATCTCACCTCAGAGCATGGAGGTCACCAAAACTCTGCCAAATCAATACTCAAGGCTGAGCATGCATTCAGATCCCTCCACGCAAGCACACAGCCCCACAAAGAACGATCTGGCAGATGGACCAGCTTCACGCCTGGGCAAGGAGCCCCACACCTACAACACGACCTCGTCCTCAACGCCCTCGATTTGCAGATCCCGTCCTCGTCCTCAACGCCCGACTTCAAAAAAAAAATCTGAACTACATTGCATTTGTTAATTATTAACTTTGTTATTATATTTTATGTGAGTGGATATTTTAAGCAATTAGCCTAATTGAGGTAACTAATATTGTTGGGTATTTAGCTAGTTTTTGTTTGGTTTAAAAGTTTTAGGTTAATTGTACTAGTCTCTGTCAACGGGTTTACCAAGGATGTCATACATGAATGTGATTAAGCATCCCAACTAAGATATCCCTCTTAAGTTTTCTTTGAGAGAAAAGTGGAGTGGACTTCATTTTAGGATAATCATTCACGAACTTTTGAATCAATTTTTGAGAATCAAGAGTTGATAAGAATTCTCTTAGGGGATTTTCCTGCAACTTTATGACAGTGGGGCCAATACCCCTCTCTATTATTTTTTATAATAGTTTTTTAACTATGATTAACATAGATCCATATAAACTCCAAGTTTATTTTTTTAAACTAAAACAAAGGATTAGATTATAAGGGTCCGGCAAAGCAGCTGCCGGGTGCTGTAACAAAACATAGCAGGAGTTCGAATTCCCAAAGTGAAATTGTGATCCAGGGCTCAACGGCCTTATTATAATTATTTAACATAGAAGATCGAAGAGAGACAGAGGATTTGAGCGGGAACAGGACTCCAGCTCTTCATTCCAGCTCCAGCTTTGCCACAGCCTTCTCCAGAGCGTTGAGACGTTTGCCGGAGTCCCCATGAACGTTTGCCTCGTCCTTGAAGCCAGTGCGCACCTCGGCCTTGAAATCTTTCATTTTCTCAGCAGAGGCAGCGTGATCATCTCTCAATTTCCTTATATCAGCGTTCAGTAAATCCCAAGTTTTATCTCCAGCCTTAGTGGAATCTTCCAGTTTTTTCTTAAAGCCAGCCATACGGCCACGGATTCTCCCCAAAGCTGATTCTAGCTCTTGGATTCGAGCTTCCATAGACAGACCCGAGGAGGAGGAACTATTCGATGCCATAGATGAGAAAGGATCAGCTTTTGGAGAACACCGCAGAGAGGAACTCTTTACCTTCAGAGCAGTTTTAGCAAAATGGAACATCAGTAATGCAGAGCTTGGCGATAGAGGCAGGGATAAAAGCAGCCCAGGGGACGATTCGGTCACAGACATCATGAGAGCCGAATCAGAGGTCAGAGATTTTCTCTGCGATGCCAGACGGGAATCTTGGAACACCAGAGTTCTGGTAGGCGAATGAGGGCGTTTGACCCTGCTAGGGGACGTCCCATCTAATCTCCATGCCATCCATGTGCAGGATTCCTCTGCCTAATAGGGATCCCTCATTCGCTGCCTTGTCTGCCATTGAGTTCAAGTTTCTTAGAATGTGAAAGAAACTAATAGATTGGAAATCATTACAAAGCAGCCTAATTTTTTGCAAAATTTGAGCTAGCTGTAAATGGGAGGGGCGTTTCTTGTTGGTGATGGCTTGAATTAGCAGCCTGGAGTCCCCGAAAACCAGTAGTTTTGCAATACCTTTAGTCCTGGCAATCCTCAAACCTTGATAAAGTCCGCAGAACTCTGCCTTATTATTTGTCCCATTTCCAAGTCCCCAGGCGTAGGAGTTGACCAAATTGCCATTTGCCTCCGTGATAACTCCACCACAACCGGAGAGCCCCGGATTACCCTTTGCTGCTCCATCAAAGAAAAGACAGAGATCATTCCTGGCAAGTTTCCACCTGTTGAAAGCATCCCCATCTAGCCTAATTTCCCAATTAGCTAAGAGAATTTTAGATGGATTTCGATTTTGGTGATTGGGAACAAACTGGGCAAGCCACAGAGATTCTTCGGGCTTGAGAGACACAGTGTTAGTCATGAAGTAGTTATGTTCCAGTGCTTCCCCAATAAGAGCTCTTGCTTGGGCTGCTACTTTAGAGGGGTGGCTTTCTTGCCCCCTGAAGATTCGATTATTTCTTTCATTCCAAATTTTCCAACAAGTGGCTTTAAGGATCCAGTTCCAGGCAGAATGAAGGAGAGGTTTCTTGGAGAGCTGGAACGAGGAGAGGTGCATCCAGCTTGAGAGAAGATCGTGGATAGTAGTTGGGAGGTTTATGCTAGGGCTAATCCTCAAGGCATGATTCCAGACTTCCTTGGAGAAATTGCAGCCAGTGATGAGGTGATTCGAAGTTTCATTCTCATTTTTGCACAGCGAGCATCTAGAGGGGCCTTCCATCCCTCTTTTCTTGAGGTTTTCTCCAGTGAGGATACTTTTGTGAGCCATAGTCCAGCAGAACATGTCTATTTTTGGGATGAAGACTTTTTCCCACAGCAAATTCCAGATCGCCGGATTGGGGGCAGCGAATGGGACAGCATGAAACTTCTTGTAACCTTCAGCAGAGGAATAATTTCCAGAATTACTCCCCCATCCTCTTTTGTCTCCTATTCCTTCATTGATGGGAGATTTGCCCTGGAGGAGGACTGTAAGCAAATCAGCCTCGGCAGCTAGATCTGGAGGAGGGTTTCCTAGGTCCCAACCTATCCAATTGTTATCTTCCCACTGAGACAAGTCCCAAAGCGAATTGACCCCATTGTTTAAAAGCCAGACTCTGAGATGATCCACCTCCCTGCAGGATCCTAAAGGGGCATCTCCCATGATTGAATCGTCCCAAATTTTTATGGTTTTACCATCACCAGGGATCCAGTAAAGGCTACTTTGGAAAGGTTCCAAAGCTTTAAGGCACAGCTTGTAGATTGGAGAACCATTTCTGTTTGGGGGGGGCATATCCAAGCATCTCTTTCTTGGGCCGGGAAAGTATTTTTTCAGGAGAGCTTTCTTACACCAGCTGTCTTTTCCAGTTACAATTTGCCAGATCAGTTTAGCTCCTAAAGCCAGGTTTTGAGAGGAAAGACTTCTCACTTTCAGTCCTCCTTCATCATGTGGCTTTTGTATCTTATTCCAGCTAATAAGATGAATTTTCTTTTCATTCCCCTCGCCTCCTTCCCACAGAAATTTTCTTAGCATACCTTCCATTTTGTGAATGACCAGAGCAGGGACGAGCATGATGGACGAATGGTAGACAGGCATGCTATTAAGGACAGCTTTTAAAAGAATAATTTTACCTGCTGTATTGAGCCAATTGGCACTCCAACTTTGGATTTTAGATTTGATTTTGTCTAAGATGTTATCCCAGTTTGCTGATTTGAGTTTATTTTTGCAGATGGGAATGCCAAGGTAGGGGAAGGTCTCCCAGTCCGTTGTGCCTTCCATTCCAAGAATTCTCGTAATACCCTGAAGCTCTCTTGCTGAACAATTCCAGCTAAAGATCTTGCTTTTATGGAAGTTGATTTTGCTTCCGGACACCTCCTTGTAGGTTTCCAGCTCATGCTTAAAGTATTCGGCAGAATGGGAGCTCGCTCCTCCTAATAACAAGGTGTCATCTGCGAATTGAGCATGGTTTATGCTCCGGACACCATGCATTATTCTGAGACCAGGCAGTCATTGGGATTCCTGGCAGAGGTTGAGCTGAAAGCTGAGAACTGAAGCTTGAATGGCGTAAAGAAGGGGGGACAGCGGGAAGCCTTGCCTGAGACCTCTGGTTGCTTTGAAGAAGCCCGTAGGTCTCCCATTCACTAAAGGGCCTATCCAAGGAGCATCTACGCAGCCTTTGATCCAATTTATAATAGAGGAGGAGAAGCCAAATTTTGCCATAACTGCAAACAGAAAATCATGCTTGACACGATCAAAAGCATTAGCTAAATCAAGTTTAATGACCATACCTTTCTCATTACGCTGGCAGCTGGAATGAATGGCTTCTTGGACGAGAATAATGTTGTCCAAGATTTTCCTTCCCTTGATGAAGCCTCCCTGATTTTCGGGGATAATTTTGGGCAGAATCCTTTTTAGTCTGGAGGCAATGATCTTGGTAATGATTTTGTACCCTGTGTTGCACAATGAGATCGGTTTGAAGCGATTGAAAGTGTTGGCACCTTTTTCCTTCGGGATCAGAGCTAGGAAGGAATAATTGGTGCTTCCCCCTAGCCTATTTACTAACTGAGAATGCCAGACCATTTTAAGGAGATCATACTTTATTATCGACCAGTAGCTGGTGAAGAATCTAGTGGTGAATCCGTCAGGGCCAGGTGCGTTGTCCGGTTTCATGATCGAGAGGATCTCTTTAAGTTCATTCATAATGACCGGAGTTGAGAGGAGAATGTTGTCCTCCTGCTTGATAAGGTTTGGAATGAGGTCAAACGGATGGGCAGAGGTGTCAATCGGGTCCTCAATGAGGGCTGTATATAACTCTTTGAAGGAAGCATGGGCTGCCTGCTTAATGCCCTCAAAGTCTTTGATAAGGTCTCCATTGTAGTAGATTTCTGAGACTGCATTGTGATTTTTCCGAGCCTCAGCCTGCTTGTGGAAATACTTGGTATTTTTATCTCCACTCAGGAGCCAAAGATTTCAGGATTTTTGCCTCCAGTATTCCTCTTCCGTCCTACAGGCTGAGAAGTAGGCTTTCTGGAGATCCTCTTCCTTTTTCAGCATGCAGTCAGTTATAGTTGAGGCATCCATGAGGAATTGGCGAGCTTCCAATTCAGCTTGGGCAGTAATTCTTTTTTAGGAGGGCGTAACAAGGATTCTTGCCCACTTTTTCAGATCCGTTTTAAGCCTTTTTAGCTTGGATTCCCAGATGAAAGAGGGGGATCCTTTAAGAGGAGTGGCCCAGGATTCAGTTACAACTTGTAAAAAATCCTCATGCTGGATCCAAAGGGGGCTAAAGCGGAAGGGGATTGGGCCGAGGTTAGGAGCGAGAGAAAACTCTAGAAGGATGGGCTTATGGTCAGAGGTACAGTGAGGAAGGATTTTGGAGGAGGCCAAAAGACCAAGGGTGAGAAAGGAGGAGTGGACTAAAAACCTGTCAAGCCGGGCAACCACATGGCCCGGTCCAACTCTCTTATTCGACCAAGTAAACTTCCCTCTGGCTGGTTTTATGTCTAAAAGATCCCAACCGAGGATGATATCCTCCACCCATTCCCTCGAGGGGTCCTTGACCAGCGTGCCCCCTTTTTTATCAGATGAGGCCAGCGTAACATTCAAATCGCCAGCCACAATAATGTTATCAAGTCGCTGAAGATTGAGAAAGGATTCTAGTTTATTCCAACAGTCTTTTTTTTTCGAATGAAGGACAGGAACATAGAGATTGAAGAGACTTACCGAATGCCCCGAGGCTTTGTGGATGAGTTTAGTAAAGATCCAATGAAGCTCACAGACTTCAGCGTCAAGAGTATAGAGATTGGGGTCCCAGAAGGTTGCAATACCTCCCGAGGCTCCTCTAGAGTTGTTGGCAGTCCCGGTACCTTTTTTCCAGAACTTTTTCCCAGCTTGGAGGGCAGCAGCTTCCTCTATTTTTGTCTCCTGGACAAGCAGAATCTCAGGGTTGTGAATTCGGACCAGATCTTTCATTGCTTCTTCTTTTAATGATGAGCCTAATCCTCTGCAATTCCAGGAGATGTATCGCATTACTAACGGTGGGGGGAGGAGGCCCCTTTTGAGGCCGGACCGGTTCCTTTCTTCGATCTGGTGTTCACGATACCTTTCAAAGTTTTTTGTGAGCCATCAAGGACCGCTAAGTATGTAGCTTCTTCTCTTTGCTTCTTTTTTGATTTTCGGCCTCTTGGATTTTTGAAGGGAACCGTCGGAAGACTACTTGAGGAGTCCCCTTCATCCGATTCTTCGCCCTGATCCGAGTCTAGCAGAAGAGGATCCATGCTTGAGTCTTTGAGAGGACTAGGGGGATCGGCAGGAGAGGATGCCCTCAGATGAATTTCACCCATTTCCAAAGGATCTTCGTTATGGGATGCGGCCTCTTTTTCTTTAAGTGGATTGTTGGTTTGAGTTCCAGCTAGATCGTTGGTTTTCCCAGGATCTTCTTCTTCCTGAATGACGATTGGGGTTGTTTTGATGGCTTCCTGGAAGGAAGAGCTCGATGGCAGGTTCTGCATGTTACTTCTTGTCTTTTTTTCATGAGTTTTGTTGCCAGATTTTCCCTTTTTAACTTTTTGCCAGCCTTCCTCTTCTTCATGGACCTGAATTTGTGGGCAGTTTCTCTGGAAATGTCCATGCTCATGACAATGGCGGCAATTGAACGGAAGCTGCTCGTAATCCAGCTTTTGGTAATGATGCCAATCTTCGACTTTCAGCTTAACTGCCTCAGGTAGCCCAGCTTCCAGGTCAACCTCCACACAAATCCTAGCGCAGGAGTACTGACCTTTATTCTTCGCTTTGTCTATGTATTTCCCCAAGGCATTCCCCACTTTTTCGAGGGTTTGAGAGTTCCAGCAGTGAACTGGGGGATTTGGCAGCCTTACCCACACCGGCACTTCCTTTGGGACATCTACTTCAGCGTTGAAGTCCGGGGTCCATTTATTGAGGTACAGCCCTTGGGTGCCCATGAAGTACGGGCCGTTTCTAAAGACAAGATCTCGATCTTCTTTGGAGATGAATTCAAAAATGAAGAATCCTCTTCCAACCGGGTAGCAGGTAACACTATTCTTGAGTTGAGGTCGCCAGTTCCTTTGGATCCAGTCGTCAGTGGTTTTAGTAGAGGTCCATAACCCCATGAACTGCCCAACCAGTCCGCGTTCAGCTAGGGCCAGAGCTATCTTGATGGGTTGTTCGGTCGGTAGATCAATTTCCGGGACTGCATCAAGTTTCTTGATAAATTTTGGAATGGAGGGGGCTGCCGGTTTGAGGCCCGGAGCTGAAAGCAATCTTCTGAAGGCTTCCTCTGCAGAGAGAGGCGAGGAAGGGGAGAGACCTCCCCCAGGCGCAGCCATGGGGGTGGCCAGAGATCTAGAAACCCTAGGCAGCAGCTAGTCTAAGCGCAGCCTCAGAGCCAACGAACCAAAAAAGTATAAACTCCAAGTTTATTAATCATTGAGAGGGATAACAAATAAATCAAAGTACAATTATCTTAGTCCTTGAAATTTCTAGATTTAAGATAGATCTATGTTGGTTTATTGGATTAGCACTTTCTACAACCCACTACGAGGGAGATGTATAATTTTGTACTCAACATAGATTTAAAATGTGACATTTTTAAAAATAATAAAACTAATAACAAAAATATATTTTAATTGCAGCAATAAGTAAAATATTTCAATGTCCATCATCAATCAGAATCTATATATATGAACGAGGAAGAAAAAGTGGACAATGTTTAGATAAAGACTCCTTTTTTCACTTAATGTCAAAAATGAAATATAGTGCACCCTTTTTAGTGTTGATTTTGTGCATGTACACCTACTGTGTAATTCCTCTTCTTCTCTAATAAAAACTACATTTTTTCTTGAATATATATATATATATATATATATATATATATATATATATATATGAAAGTATTTATGAAGGTTAAAACAATTGTTTCCTCTAAGGTTCACATATTTAGGAAGGAAAAGGTAAAAAATGTTTTTTTTATTTACAAAAATGGTTATACTATAGGAAAAACTGAGAGGGAATAAAAGAGATATACATCAATATGATTTTGAGGAAATCAGATCCTTAAAGACTGTAGCTACTCCTACTAACAAGTCCAAGCAAACCTTCAAACTGAAACAACAGACTCTATAACTAGCTTCTTATGGAGGAATAGCTGAGGTTAATAAAAGGTTTACTGAAACCTCATTCTTGCTTAATCCCATTGACTTATTTGCATCCAGATCCGCAAAGTCATTAAGCTCATGAAGAATGTGATAAAACTCTAGTCTCCGAAAGGTCTTAGCAAGAGCTTTAATTCTTTTAACCAGTCTATCCAATCTCAAGTTTCGACTTTGACTAGAACCATTTAGCACCTGGATTATTAATCAGGAGTCTCCAAAGACAGTAGCTTCCTCCACTCCTTATTCTTTCAGCTGCTTAAGGCCTTGCCACAACTCGTATGCTTCAACAATGTTGTTGGAGTCAAATCCAATGTTCCAGAAATACTCCACTTCTAACTTTCCCTCATGACAGATTATGACTTCTCCACTTCCCGCCAACCTGGGGTTCCCTTTGGAGGCACTGTCGAAGAACAACTTGAACATCTTCCTCTCCTTCATCCAATTTCCAAACTCAGATTTATCCAATCTTATTTCCCAAATATCTAGCTTCTTCGGGATTGGCTCAATGTCATTAGCAGAAAAATTAAAGGAGTGCATCCAATTAATCTCATTGGCGGTGATCTTGATTTTATTCCTGGCAATCTAGTTGATTTTTAAAACCTCTCCCATGAGAGCTTGGGTCTTGGTAACAATTTTCCCTGGCGGCTAATCTATGTTCTGGAATATCCTGCGATTACCTTCTATCCAAAGATGCCAACAGACTAGCTTTGGCAGCTTCATCCAACACTCTTTAATTCCTTTTTTATTAGCCAAGTCTCCTTTGTACTCCTTTTCCCAGTTAACAATCCAATTCTGTTCTTTAACGGGAAAATCCACCTTGCGGAACCATGGGATAGTGAGCTGATCCCACACTTCTCTGGCATATGGGCAGAAGAAAAATAGATGCAATATAGTTTTTGAATTCACCCAGCATAATGGACATCTAAACGGTCCCTTAATCCCATGCTTCTCCAGGTTCTCACAAGTAAGAATTCGACCATGTAGAAACGTCTAGCAAAATGCCTCAATTTTGGGCAGCCTTGCTGATTCCCACAGTTTCTTCTAGATCACTGGATTATTGGTAGTGTTTGGAACTGCAGAGTACATGATGTAACCAATAACTGAAGTATACATCCCATGTCTGCCCCATCCATGACGATCTCTTACTCCAGTGGCCACCAGCGCGATGCAAGAGAGATATTCTATGAATTTCTACTTCTCATCGTCGAGCTCCTCAGGACGTTCGGGCACGTTCCAACCAATCCAACTGTGTGGGCTCTCGATATTCCACTTGGCTAAATCCCACATCGTATTGAATCCCTGTCTCTCCATCCACCTTCTGAAATGTGGAATATCATATGGGAGCAATTACCCCATGATTGGGTCTTGCCATAGCTTGATCAATTTACCATTTCCAGGAATCCAATACAGGTCTTCCTAGAATCTGGGTAATGCCTTCTTGCAAAGAGTGTAGATGGGGGATCCCTGGATGATTTTGGGATTGGAGTCCAGACACCGGAGTCTTGGACCTTTGAAATACTTATTCCAAATCACCTTACTACTCTAGGAGGGCTTTTGGCCAACTAGACTCCAAAGCAACTTAGCTCCTAATGCTAAATTTTGGGCTTTCAGATCTCTAAGATGGAGACCTCCTTCCATCCTTGGCAATTTGATTTTCTTCCAACTAATGAGAGTGAATTTTTTCCCTTCACCTTGCCTCCCTTTTTGCCAAAGGAAGGATCTCAACATACTTTCAATTTTTGCTAATATTTTGGGCGGAGCCAACAGGATAGAGCACTAATAGAGCGGATAACTATTAAGGAATTCTTTTATCATGACTAATTTCCCTGCCAAATTTAGCCAAATAGTACCCCAGGCATGGATTCGTTTTTGGAATTTATCGATTAAGGGGTTCCAGTTCGAGCTCTTCGACTTATTTCTGAAAATTGGGATCCCGAGGTATTTAAAGGAGTTCCAAATGGTAACTCCTTCAATTTCTAGAATTCAAGATATCACAGACATCTCCCTCGGGTTGATATTCCAACTGTAGACCGAACTCTTTCTTAGGTTTAGTTTTCTCCCCGAAGCTTGGCAATAAAGGTCCAATTCAGTTTTGAATCTTCTGGCAATGATCTGGCTGGCTCCTCCAAGCAGAATTGTGTCATCCGCAAACTGAGCATGATTGGTTCTTTTGGTTCCTCGATCCATACTAATGCCACTTAAATCCTTGTCCCTTCTTGCTTGCTCGAGTTGGAGACTTAGGACAGAGGCTTGGATTGTATAGAGCAGATGCGAGAGTGGGCAACCTTACCGAAGTCCTCACGTGACTTGGAAGAACCCCAGGGAAATCTAATGCAAGCTTTGACCCAGTTGATGAAGCTCAGGTCAAAGCCATATCTTTCCATGACACTGAAGAGGAAGGGATGAGAGACTCTGCCAAAATTGTTGGCTAAATCTATCTTCACCGCCATACCTTTTTCGTCGTTCTTTAAGCTAGAGCGAATAGCCTCTTGGACTAGGATAATGTTATCGTAGATTCACCTGCCCTTAATAAAACCTCTCTGGTTTTCTGGGATGATGTGTGGCAGGATATATTTAAGCCTTCTAGCCATTAGCTTGGTTATAATCTTGTACCCAATATTACACAAGGAGATAGGCCTAAATCTATCAAAGGAGGTCGCATCTTTCTCTTTGGGAATGAGAGCTAGAAAGGATGAGTTTGTACTCCCACCAATTTTAGCACATCTCTGAGACTTAGACACCATTTTGAGTAAGTCCTTCTGAACAATATCCCAGCAAGATTTGATGAAGTTTACATTGAACCCATTTGGGCTAGGTGCCTTGTCATCCTTCATATCCTCCACCGCTTCCTTTAGCTCCTCAATCATGATTCCCTTGGTCAGCCTTTCATTGTCCTGTTGATTGATGATTTTCGGAATTAACTCGATGATCTCACTTTCAGCACTGATGTCATCCTCAGCTGAATAAATCTTCCTGAAGTGTCGAGTAGCTTCAATTTTAATCTCATCAAATTCCTAGATAACACTACCCTGGACGTGAATCTCCTGCACTGATTTAATGTTTTTTCTTGCTTCTTCCTACTTATGGGAGAATCCAGAGTTACGGTCTCCTTATTTGGGCTAGAAACATCTGGCTTTCAATTTCCCAATTGCAGCCTCGTGTAGTTCTTAGTGTAGCTTGACTTCCGTTCTTTGATCCTCCTCCGTGATCTTTTTGGTTTCCATATCGCTCTAGTGGATCTCCAGCATCAGCACGACCTTATTTATTTTTTTGCATGGAGTATCTATTGTTTTAGCCCAATTCTTTAATGCTCTCTTAGTTATACGATTTTTTTCTTCCCAAATGAAGAAAGGGGAACCCAAAACTAGGGCAATCCAGGTTTCTGCAACAATTCCCATGAAGTCTTGATGTGAGATCCACAATGGATTGAAGCGAAATGGAATGGGGCAAAAATTATGATCTTTCCTCATCTCTAGAAAAATAGGTTTATGATCAGAGCCTCCAAACGCCAAGATTTTGGAAGAGGAATTCATTCCCAACAGGAGAAAGGAATCTTGGACTAGGAATCGATCCAATCAGGCAGAAAAGTGCCCTGGCCCCACTCTCTTATTGCTCCAGGTGTATTTCCCTTTGGCAGGGATGATGTCAGATAGGCCCCAGTCCAGAATTAATTCATCAACATGCTCCCTAATTGGATCTTTGACCACCGATCCACCTCTCTTTTCAAATTGATTTAAGGTCATATTTAGATGTCCGGCGATGATGACATTTCCTAACAAATTACTTCTTTCATCTCGATTAAGATTCCAACAATTTTTTTTTAGCATAAGCAACAGGCACATATATGTTGAAGATTCTTACCTGAGTATTAGTTTCTTTTTGCAACAATGTGGTGAGAATTCAATGTGGGCTCTACTTGATATCAATAATGATAAATTTTTGGTCATCCCAAAGTGTACCTAATCCTCCATAGGCACCCCTTGAACTGATGATTGTTCTTCCTCCTTTCTTCCAGAAATTTGCACTTACCTGGAGAAAAACCTCTTCCTCCATCTTGGTCTCCTAGATCAGTAAAATGTATGTTTGGACAAGTCTTATCAGATATTCATAGAATCTTCCTTGCCTTTGCTTCCCAGACATCTACAGTTCCAGGAGAGGACCTTCATTACTTACTTTTAATCGGCTACCCTTGTGGTCTAGTGTTTCTGATGTTTCGGAGAAGTTTTTCCAAGGTTAATTCGGAACCGTGCAATTTGTCTTTATAGGTGGCTTGCTTGCATACCTCCTTGGTTGTTTTCCTTCATCTTTCCTTTTTCATGCTTGGAGTAGCCATCTCTATTTCCCCTTCCTCTTCTTCCTCTTCCTCAGAGACAAATTCCTCCTCCGGCTTTTCCTGGTTTTCCCCTTCTTTTACCGTCTCTTCTCCTAAATCTGACTAGATCAAAAGGCCATTGCCTTTTTCAGCCAAATCTGATGGATCAGCTTCTTTTTCCAGATCCTTCCCCTTCACGTTGCATTGCTTCTCCTTTGAAGCACTGGGACCACTCCGATTCTCATTATCCTTACCTTCTGGTGGGTCTTTGCTATAATCATTTTCCCCCTTTCTTTCCTTTGCATTTTTCCACTTTTGGTTTGAGTCTTGCTCTTCTTTGTTGGTTTCCAACCATCCTCTTTTCCTTGATGATCCTCTTTCTTTTGTGGGCAATTACGGAAGAAATGCCCGTATTCATGGCACCCTCTACACTTGAATGGGAGTTTCTCATTGTCCAACTTTTGAAAGTGATACAAATAACTTTTAATTGAATACAAATTTTAGCAAATATTGAAATCTAAATAATTTCATCACTATATTTAAGATGGGTGGAGTTAAATCAACATAGATCTATTTTAAACTCGGATCTATAAAGCACCGAGAAAGGTCCATTTAAAAAAAAAAGAATTACACCTTAAGAATTTTGATACCTTGTTTACCACAAATAATTGGGCGAAGATTCTTTGCAATTGAAAATTATTTTGTTGATTGAATACATTTTTCGAGTGTGTAGAGATTATATATATATATATATATATATATATATATATATATANAGCACATGGCTACTCTTGATATAATCATGATTGTGTATTTGTATCTGCATGTGCAGGTGAATTTGTCTCTTCTTACGGTCTCTTAATGCACAGAGAAAAAAATATACCTTGTCCAATTCCTATGACATATACAATATCTCTATGAAGAATGTGATATACTTCCAAATTAGATTGCAGCGTGCACTAGCGAAGTTTCCTGTTCATGCTCCTACAAATTAGGTCTTTCCTTCGTATCTCTGACCTCGATTAGCTCTAAAAACACCATGATCTTCACGGATCGTTTTTTTTTTTATTTCAAATATCTATATCTCATATTCACAAATCTCAATCTATTTAGTTGCTTGCATTAGAAAATAGATATATATGAACTTATTTCCTTATTTCCTAAAAGAAGAGATTGGCATCACATGAAAAATGATAAGATCTATATGATCTAGATGTCTATAACATCTAAAAATTTTGTTACTTCATCTAATTATGAAATCAATTTTATTGATATGAAGTTTTCAAGATCTTTTTAACCATTAAAATTGCATATGAAATTTGAATGGTTAACTTCATAAAAACACTTTTTAACATACAATTTTAAGTGCTTAATCAAAACCACATGAGCAAATAGACAAGTATGCAAACCATAAATTGCAGACAGAAGATGATAACGGAGTTCACTCCTCCTAGGCTACGTTTCTAGCCCAGTTTCGATGAGAAGGCCGATCTTATTAAGTCTTTAAAATCTTACATACATGAGTTTTGAAAAAACTTATGAGTTTTGTCTGTCAAACACAGAAACATATTGCACCATTGTGTTCCTCTCAAAATTCTAAGAAAAATGAGTATAAACTCAACTATCTTTGCATGAGACCTCCTCTGGCACGCAAATCGAGACAATCCTCTGCTAAACATGTACAGATTGTCTGGTCTGTACCCTGCTATACTCTGTACCCTGACTCAGGAAATATGTATAGCGCAGCAGAAATCCTCTGTTTCGTGGATCTGAATAGGGGTTTATATAGTGTTTTGGGCCCCCGAAGCAATGGGCCATGCGCCCCTTTTTAGGCTCCAAATCCCAACAAAACTTAAAATTAAAATATTCCAATATTTACCAAGGATTGGGTCGTATTCCATTGGTAAAGCATGGATATGGGAGAGCAAAGGTCCCGGGTTCAAACTCGCAGGACTCTCGCCTCTCCCCTTTTACGTGGTAACGATGTTATGTGTTGGCATATGTGGTGGCCATATGGTAATGATGTTATGTGTTGGTTCTATCGTTGGTTCCATGGAGTTGTTGTGTTGTTGACACAACTCTGTCGACAAGGGGTTCACACTTTGTCAACACCCCTCTTCGATGCGACTCCCTAAACACCGCCCCGGATAGGTTTTACCCTACCCATCAACACCTGTGAAGCATATGTAGTCTCACCCAATATGCTTGAGGGAGGGATGCAGGAACCAAGTTTCTGCAGTAAAGAGGAGGACTTGCACACTTATTCTCTCTCTGTCATAGTGTTAACCAGAGATCTAGACGAGCGTTTTAACATCAATTATTCATATTCAGTTGCATCAAAAACCATTCACTATCATTCACATCAGATTAGTCATCACATCATCTTATTCATTCCATAAAGAGATCGACAAGTATGGAGTCATTCCTTATGCAAAGGCATCTTATCATTCATAAACATAAATCATATCGTAGCATTTAGTCATTCATATTGCACCATTTAAACCATAAAAACAATAAACATAAGATCATAGACCAAGACACAAAGCTTCCAGCATCATCTTCCCGTGTCATATTACTTCGTAGGTCAAAACATGGTTCCAAAATACATCTCCAGGTAAATAACCTCAGCAGAACAGTTCACAAGATATAACATATGATGATCCCAATTCGAAAGATGCCAAAAACATGATCTCTTCGATAATTTATTCCTATTCTTCTACTACACTCCTAAGTCTTTATATAGGCTTACGCATTTACAAATTGGTCCACATCTAACTAACACTATAACTAATGCAAACCAAAAGTACCAAAAATGCCACTAAGCCTACCTTTGTCGACATCTTTTACTTGCGTAGTCTTCTTTCATCTTTCCCCGCTATCGCACCATGCACATCAAACTGCCTGCCAACAGGCCCTCAATACAATCTTATGGCTTGTCCTCGAGCCACGTCAACTAGAAATAGTATAGGCGTTGATCCGGACCTTGATGTCGTTGTATTACTTTTTCACTACATCAACTACTTCCTTTTCCTGTGTACAAATAACAGCTCATGGCTCATAGTCTTCTGCAATCTGGTAAGCACATGGGTAGGAAACTCATTGACATCCAAACTGAGAGTTTAGAACTAGTGCATTGAGGCATCAGCGTCCTCGCTGCCTGACTCTAGTGCGTGTGGTGTAATTTGGAAAATGCGGACCCATTTGTCCGTACTAATTTTTCGTTTCTCTTTGTGTTACATTAGCTTGCAAAACCTTCTCTAATACTACATTCATCAAAGTTGTCAACAAATTATTTACCTAGTAAAAGAACCCAATCGAATGGTCTTTCAATTGCGACTCGCTTGCGCTAATCGTAGTTGTGATCGCAGCTATTATGTGATCCACCTGATCTGCAGTCATTTGTGTGGTGTTTTTTCCTTCACCTTATTCATGTCTTCTTTTCATTCTACCTTCCTCAAATAAAATTTCGGCCTCAGAATCCATCGAAGCCTTGGAAGACTCCTCCTACGAGTCCTTATCGCTTTCCTACGTCTGCGCCTGCTCTACCGGTGCATCGGGTGGGGTTCCCGCCTCATTTTCTGATAGTTCCTTGACACTAACTATGAATTTCCAGTCAGTAGGCCACTCAACAATGATGGCGTCCACCTCATCATCTATCAACTTGTACAAGGTAGTGAGCCATTTCTTGTCGGTATCCCTGCATGCTTGAATTCAAATAGCGTGCAGTCCCATCACAAATCGTGCGATCCTCCAGTGTTTTATTGCTACTTCCTCAGTCATACTTAGAACCTTCCCTGTTGCATCATGCAACGCATCCCAATAGAGATAAAATTGAATTGCACAACCAATTAGGCGCTCCTTCTCATTTATGAACCACAAGTTCTGGTATCTTGCGCCGGTGCATTCTTGGGTGACTTCTACATCCATGACTTGATAATATTTGGGCTCCATCCATCCAACCAACGCAATTAGAATCAACAACCAAGAGTAGGTAAAAGGTCGTTTACTCTCCTGGACAAGCATGGAATCCTCTGTCAGCTGATTTAACAAAAAGAGCACTTAGTTCATCTAAACTCCCTCCATGCACTACTCTGCGCATGCAATGACCCCAAAAGTGCATTGGTTCAGATGATTTTTTCTGACTATTTTCACAGCCAATATCTTAATTGTGACCCAAACAACTCTATCATTGATTGTGCTAATGACATAAGCCCTCTTGTATCAGACAACATCATATCTCTTCTTTAATTTGGCTGCCAGTCGCTTGTCATTGTCCTTGTTGCGGAAGTACTACGACAGGTTGATCTCATTCATAGGAAAACCATTAATTTGTGAAATTAACTCAATGGTGACTAGTACTTTGGTGTCAAGCCACAAATAACCTCCATGGAAACAAAGCAATAGCTACTTTACGTAGGCATTAGCTTTTGTCGGGAAACCAAAGTGTGGCATATGCATGAGTCATAACAGCATCAACCACTGCAACCCCATGGCCCACTGTTGTGGCATTCGAGTCACCAGTACGCCCTCACCTTGTGCTTGCGAATCAAATTGTTTGGTTGTACATTCTGCATAAGCCAACATGTCGTGATCATTGTAGGTCATCTTCGTCAAGAAAGGTATGATATTCAGTGTGTTCTGGACCCCTTTTGGTATCGCGGGAATCTTCACAAGGTACCGTTGATTCTTAGATAGTTTTACTTGTGGTGCACCCGCCTTCCTGGGTGGGATAAACCTGGGGATTTCATCGGCAGTGACACCCTTTTTCGCCATAGAATCCTCTCCTCCAGTGGTTGATGGTCCGACTTGGGATTTTGCTTCAACTTCGACCCTGCTAGAACTTCTTATGGTTCGTTTCTTCTGTGATGGTGACTTGGGGTGATTTGTGCCCCTCTTCTTTTGGATAACTTGTGGCATGTCTCTCTATAGATCGGGCCTCTCCTCCACAATTGTCATCATTGTTGGCGGGGAGTCGTGAACACTACCACTCGAAATAACGTGTGCCATTGTCGCAACTCTGCCACACTCCTGCTCACAACTATTCTTAGCTAACCCTCTGCGCTCAGCTCAGCTCAACAATCATAATGGTTCATCTAACTCTCCCTTGTCGATTCTTATAACGTGAAATCACCTGTGCAAAAGATTCCTAATCATCACGACCAAATATTCCAATGATCGACTGAATCCGTCATCGATCATTCCGATCTAACGATTTGATTCCCCATAAATGTGTGTCATGTCCAATTGCGTTGTCACCCGTCTAGTTTAATTGCTCCATTAATTTCTCGATTTGACCCTATCACATCCCCGCAGACGTCACCAAAATGCTTCCCAGCTGCGACTTAGACATTTTCCTGTTCGCTGCAACCTACTTCCTTTGCGCTAACCTCCTCTGTAACACATCTTTTTTTTACTGCGCGACATTCTATTTCTGGTGTCACACTTGGCTATCTCGATAAGGTTTTATCCTACTACCATTCACAAGTTTTGGAAACAATGTGCCATCAAATTGTTGTAACTGCACCACACCTTTGGAAAACCATCAATATGCACTATTTTCTACTAATTGAAGTAAAAGTGCATTGCATATTTTTATAGACCATAAACTAACCAATATAGAAATTAATCTTAAATGATTGAATTATATAATTAGAAACTTAAACCTTATATTTTATGGGAAAAAATCAATAGCCTTAAGAATCTAAAAAAGGATGTACAATCTTTAACCTATCATGTACCGACATATTGCAACTTATTACAAACTTCTTCATTTCGTCTTGAAGATAAACACAAAATTTACAACCCTAAGGTTTCAGACAACTAGACACAAATCTTATATAAATCAACTTATTAAAACTTCATACATTTTTTGCATAAAAAAAATCTTTGAAGTTTAAGATTTGTATTCCTCCCCTGAATTTTTGAACTCTTTCTAAAAACAATAAAACATGAGACAATTGATCTGACTTTGTTTTGAATTCTCTATAAATATAAGTAAATAAAAGATTACCAAAACTATTATTTATTTTTATATTTAATTTATAATTAAACCTAATATCAATTGTGATATCTATGGGCCTCAGGGGGGGCACAAATAATTTCGCGGAGATCATGAGCCTTAAACTTCTGTTGATCTTCTCATTAGAAAAAGGATGCAACAAACTGAATTTTATGGGAGATTCATTGAATGTAATTAATTGGATAAATCAGACCCAAGAATGCAGGCAGTTGAGACTATCACACACACTACACTCTATCAGACTTCTTCTTCAGCGACTTGACTCTTTCTCTTGCCGGCATGTATACAGGGAAAATAACCAGGAAGCGGACAAAGCTTCCAAGGACGGGCTTAGGTTGGCATCGGGCACTTGGACAGTGAAAGAAATTAATGATGGCAGACTGCAGGGGTTCTATCACAGGCCTTTTATTGAAGACTATTGATAATGTCATGTTATTTACACTACTTTTTTGACATAGCTGGATATTTGCAAAAACTATAGCTGTTTTTGTTTTATAAGCAGCATAATTATGTATATTTTGAACTCTGTTGAAAGGATGATAGACATCGTAATGGGCATCTGTGTATGTTCCTGATAGAATAGTTTTTGACTGAAGGCTTTTATAGTCTCATGACAGATTTTTGGTTTTGTTTATGAAATTCACGATAAGTGAATCTACAGAATGTAATTTTGATCTCGAAAGATGAATGAAATTACGCCTTTTTTCTTGGGAAAAAATAAAAATAAACCTAATATCAAATATTTAATTTTCTACTTATTATTTATCCATTATCAAAACTGATATTTTTTATATTTAATTTATAATTAAACTAAAATCAAATATTCAATTTTCCACTTATTATTTATCCAATCCATCAAACTTAAACTTTTACAAATATACAACTTAAATAACTTAAATATGATAGTAAATTTATACATAACTTAACTAAGAGATGATATGACCTTTCTTTATGATAGCCAAGTTGATGCAACTCTTCTTTCTTAATGATGAGAATTTTTTTTTAACATGGTCCATTTCATACCTTTCCCACAATGCCCTGTGAACGAAACATTCTCTTATTTTTTATAATTTAATTTAAAATTCATGTTTGTACATGATCAAAGTCAATAATAATAACTTATTTTTAATTATACACATTCTCTGTGATATAATTTAATTTAAAATTCATGTTTGCACATAATCAAAGTCCATAATAATATATTTCATTTAATTATACACATTCTCTTTGGTTGACCACATTCTATGTGATATTGTTTGCTCTATTGAATTGTTAATATTTTTATGATATAAAAATCATATATGGGAAGTGACAAGCTTTTAGTGTTTTGTCATTAATCTTTTCACACCCTTACGCTGTTGGCAAATACATTATTTATAATAATGTGCAAGTATTTTAATTTTTAAATTTTATTATAAAATATCAATTAAAAAAATTAAAATGAAATTAAAAAGATGGTCTTTAAGATAAATATATGTTTCAATAAAATTGTATAATCTTATTATTTTTTATTTAAATTAAATTAGTTTTGTAAAAGTTTAAGGTTTTATTAATATAAGATTTGAAAATATTTATTTAAAGTTTAACTTTTATTATAAAATTAAGTTTTAATAAAGAAAATAACACTTTTTCTTACAACTTTAAAATTAAATCATATATATATATTCCTACTCATGTGATACTTGGTGATTATGGTTCGTTGCAACTATATTTTTAAGCATACCTATGTGAACATACTAGAACATTACAATTACCATGAGTGTCATAACCATATATCTTATCATCAACTAATTTAAGCCTTAAAGCTTACCTGCTTTTTTAATATTATACTTTACGTTAATTCCTATTATAATTTTCTTTACAAAAATAATTTAATTTAGAAATAAAATATAAAACTTCTTATTTCTTTGAGAAAGCAAAGTTACATAATACTATTCAATATATGTCAATTAATAAGAGACTACTAGATGCAGTCCATCCATACTAGCAATTTGGTTGCCATAAATCTTATAAAGAAAGGGATAAAAATATCAACCGTTCCCAAATATCGAACAATAGGAGATAAGGTCCAACAATACACCGACATACATGCTGTCAAAAACTACATAAGATAAGATATGAACTAAAAAACTAAAAAACCGAGATGCAGTCCGAGTCCACCAGCTGAGCAGAGATATATTCCTTGAAGTACAACCTCCCATCCATATGACCAATAGCTACCTTGGAGAGTCGCTCCAACATGAGCATTCAACTCCCTAAAGATGTGTGTAAAAGAAATATCACCAAACTCTTCAATCCAATGACAGATCTTAGTAAACCATTGGTCTAGATGTATATAAAGCATCTCCACCAGATGATTAGCCTAGTTGACAACAATCGTAGAGTCTCTAAATAATCTAGCTCTCACCACCCCTCTTCTTTGAGCAAACCATAAGAGCTCCCAATAACCCAAGAATGCATCCCTCGAATTGGTTCCCACTCCCACCACCAATTGTAGACAAAGTTGATGGTCCTTAATGTACAATATCATTCTTGTCGACCCCGGCAAAAAATACCACAGGGATATCACCATCAAGATTCAATGGAATGAGATTCCTCTCTGGCTGCACAGGTTCATAATAAGCAAAAATATCTTGTAAAACATGACTACAAACAAATTCCACCGATGGTTTAATGTTCTCGAAAAATAAGTGGTTCCGGGATTTCCAAATCTCCCATATACAGAAAAGAGGAATACATTTGTACTTCTTCTTAGATTGCAACCATCGAGAGATACCATTTAACATATTATGCACCACTCAAGTTGCAGATAGGGACAATTTCATATTTAGCACCTCCCAAGATTGTTTGAATAATTTGCAGTGGCAAAAGAGGTGGCATGCAATTTCAACCTTCGAGAAGCATAAACCACGCACACTAGGTCCCATGAAACCCCTCTTTTCGAGGTTATCCCACAAGAGAACCTTATGCTACATAACAAGCCAACTAAAACATTTAATTTTATTTGGGATCTTCAATCGCCATAGAATTCTAAAGCATCTCTTTGTGTTGAATAATCCTTCCTTGGACACAATGGGTTCATAAGCACTTTTAGCAGTCAATTTTCCCATCAAATGGTTCCATTCCCAAGTGAGAATATTGTCGTTATCATTTAACATCGGCCTTGCTTGATAAAATCTCAAAACAAACTAATTCCATTAATCATGCACCCCCATAAAAAGTCCCAACTCATGTGCACAATACCAGTAGTTATAGTCACGAACATCACAACCCAGTCTTTTAATTAGGGACAACCCAAAAATATTCTTCTAATGGAGTTGCAATCTGAGAGAATTTGATAATCTAAAAGAGTCACCAATATTAACAACAATATCAACACCTAAAAAGACTTGAATATTGTTTCCACCATTCCATCTAAGTGAATTACCCAATATATGATATACTTGCATGAGATCACACCACACGATGGACGAGTTGGAGTGTGTGTTCTTAGGTTTTCTAATCCATTGGGTAACATGCATTCCTTGTAGATACTTCAAATGCATAGAAACACCCCACAACCCATCGTCTAACAAGCAACAACAAAGATTTTTTGATCTCAAAGATTGACTGAACTTGTCTAATCTCTTGATGCCCCATCCACCACAATACTTGGGAAGGGTCAAGCTCTCCCAAGAATCCAAGTGCATCTTAGATATATGCAATCTCCCCGACCATAATAATTGATAAGTATTTTTTCAAATGCTATTAAGTACCAAAGAAGGAACCACAAAAAGAAATAGCCAATATATAGGTAAACTCTATAGGACAGAGTTCACCAACACTAGTCCTCCACCTAGTGAGAGCTAACGATACGCTTGGTGATTAATCCTCATGTCAACTTTCCAGAGAATCCAATTCCGGTCAGCGACCCTATAGCAATTTGGCCTCAAGTGATAGCCCAAGTATTTGAATCCCTGGTCTAATCCCACAAATGAATAGGTTAGTTAGTCCTTGATATGTCTGTAAATATTAGCCTCTAGATTGTTGTGTAGGAAGGTTGACTTCACCTCACTGATCTTCATTCCAATCTATTTACAAAAATACCAATAATGTCTCGATACTGTTTCCATTCCTCAATCTTACCAACCCCTAAAAAGAGTACATCATCAAAAAAGGAGGAGATGTGTAATAGATAGAGCACAAGTTATATTGATACCTTTGATTCTTCCCTCCATCTTTGTCTGGCTAATGAGCCTACTCAACCCTTCAATGACTAAGATAAATAATAGGGGATAAAGGGGAAAACCTTGCCCAAGTCCCCTACTACTGTGAGAAAAGGAGGTCGTGGAACCATTGACAAGTACAGAAGAATAATTTGAACTGATACAGGCCATGAGCCAATTGACCACATCCACTAGCAAGCCAATTTGAATTAACATGAATCTCACATAGGACCAATCAAAACAGTCATAGGATTTAACTAAGTCCATCTTCAAGATGAATGCTTGTTGGTTTTTGGACTTCATAGAGTGTAAGCATTCCTACGCAATCCCCACGGCATCAATAATATGTCTGTTGGCTAGGAAACCAAATTGCTATGGTGAGAACACCTTCCCTAGAACCAATTTTAACCTATTAGAAATAATATCCGTAATAATATTGTAAGCCAGGTTACACAAGGAAATAGGCCAATAGTCACTAAATGAATCGGGCTTATCCCTTTTCGGAATTAAGGTAATGAAAGTTGTGTTCATATTAGAGGGCACATATCCCTTCCACCTAGATTCTTCAAAAGCATTAAATAGGTCCATCCCAACGATATCAAAGAAATGTAAAAAAAAAAATCAACACTTCAATCGTTCAGGCTTAGACTCTTGTCCTTTAAAAAGTTTGATAGAACTTCCTTGATCTCCCCGAGTTCAGCCTGCTCACCAATATGCCTGCCATCCTCCAAACTAAAGAAGCTGGGGTAAAGTTTCAATACCTAGTTATTCATCAAAATGGTTAGAATCCTCCAGCTTATATAAATTGGAAAATTGTAATACAACCTCATTCTTCAGAGCTTTTCAATCAGGTAGGATAACACCATTACGTCCCCTCAATTCCCATATTGAGTTTATATTCCTCCTGAACGAGGTAAAGTGCTTGAAAGATTTAGTGTTGGCATCACCTTCCTAGAGACATAGGACCCTACTTTTCAACCTCCAGGTAGCTTCCATTTAACCCAATATTTTATCCCTTTGTTGCTCCAATGAAATTAACTTCAATTTTCAATTAACAGAGAAAATTTCATCATCAACAAGGCTACCCATATATTCAATTTCATACTCAATAGCCGAAATCTCCTTGGCATTCAACTGTTTTTACTTATCCCATTTACTCACATCCCCTTTTAATAGTCTCAGCTTCTTGAGAAAGCACTGAATAGAGGAATTGTCAGCTATACAAGAATAATTCGCCCAAAGTTCCCTAACCAAGGAACAAAATTTCGGTTCCTCCAACCTTGTCCTTTTAAATGTGAAGGGATAGTAGTTAAAACAACCATCAAATTTAAACAACAAGAAGATAGCCTTATGATTAGAGACACCAGTCGGATGCATACCAGTGGGTGTTAGAGAAGATGTTACAACATCTATCAACCTCAATCTCTCGAATAATACTTTAAGATGGTTGGCCAAAGGGTCCAACACAAATTTTGTGAAACAACCAAGTGGGGATCATTGAGAAGATTAAGATCAAACCACTTTGTCCCAAAATTGTTTCCTATTCATGTAGGGCCCATAAATGTTGAGCAGACTGAATAGTCGATCCACTCCCTTGATACGACCCACCAACTTGATACCTGGATAAGTCCTTTCATGCTCATCCTAGAGCTGACTCGTGTTCTTTATAAAAAATAACATGTCAGGTCAATTTATATTTAAAATATTTTTTAGATCCACATATATAAGACTACAAATTAAGACCATAAACATTTCGTTCACATTTCGTTAACATTTCCGCTCTAAAAAAAAGGGGGTTTGCAGTTAGAGAGATTTGATCCTTTCCGGTGCTTGGTAGATCCTTTTTAAGATGGATCGATGTTGTTCTTAGCTCAGTGAGCTAGTTCGAGTGGTTGAGAATTGTGAACTACAAGTAAGAGTTCACCGGGCCAAGTCTCTAGGGTTGGATATATATGCAAATGTTGAGGAGATCACTCGATGTCCCACTAGTTACCAAAAAACCACAACCAAACAATTTACCCCATAATATGTATTCCATAAAAAAATAGATTTTATCTCAAGCAATATCTTTAATTGTTAATATATATATAAACAAATAAAAAATTTAGAACATTTTTACAATTTACTTGTTTTATTTACTCCATGATTAGTTTTTTTTTTATAATTGACATTGATCTTAAGTCCTATTTCTTCTATTTCATTTATTATCAATGAAACAAAAATTAATGTATATCATATTTTTTTTTATTCAAAAACAATTATAATAATTTCATGATTTAAAAATATTTTCTACTTCATTAACAAAAATAATTATATATCATAAGTTTCTTTTATTAAAAACAATTATAATAATTCCATGATTTAATAATATTTTCTACTTCATTAACCAGGGTTTGCTACACTCACCAAAGTATTTCTTTTATTCCCTCAGTTGCAAGGGTTTTCTATAATGGCCAAGGGTTTTGTCTTTACTCCTTGAGTTTGTATTATTATAAAATACATTATTTCTATTTTGTTTCATCTATCATGTATTGTCTATAAGCCTATGACAAGTGTTAGGCAATGGAGCAGTAGAATTCTTAATTGGAAATGGACATAGTGTGTGACTGATGGCTAGCCTTATAGAACATATAAGGACATCTTTGTGATAAAAAATAATGGAAGTGGTAGCTATGGTGAGGGTATTTACAGTGGCGGTGGTGGTTCCACTAGTGGTCAATATGGTTTAGAATAATTTTGGGTGCAATTAATAGTACTTAAAACTTTTTGTTGTGTTATTATATTTACCTTAATTTTTTTTTGTTAATCTTGGATTATTTGGATTAATCGTACTTGCCAACAAATAAATGAAATATCTCCATACAATGTTATCATTTGGTAGGATTTTCAAGAATTATTTTTAGGTTTTTATGAGTAGGAATTTCGTTTTATATGAGAGAAATCTATTTATTCTATGTTTTGGATTTTAAGGTGCAGTTTGGTTGGAATCGAGTAAATTTTTTTGGGTAAAATCCAAATTTGGAAGTGTTTAAATTGTGTTTTTGAATTCATAAATAGATTCAACACCAGCAAATACAGCTATGACATCAACATTATGCAATTTCTATAGCTAATATATGTGATTCTAATATTTTTTAACTAATTCCAAACAAATTATACTAATATGCAATTTCTATAGCTAATATATGTTATTCTAAGATTTTCAACTAATTCCAAACAAAATAAGATGAAAAATATACTCGAAAAAAAATTAAAAACTTAGAATATTTAGAATGCACCTTTTATATGTGCATATTTAAGAGTCCATTTCTAATATAAAATAAATTTACAAAGTACCCAAAAAAATTCCAATTGCAGTTATTTTTGTTTCTTATCAATAATTGATACTTTTCAACTTAACCTATTTGGAATTCAAAAAAAACTACATACTATATTTATTGTTTCATCTTCATAAAAATATTTTGATTCGAAACACACCATCTAATTCCAATATCCACTCCTTTAAAAATGTTTAAAATAATTACCCTATAGGTTAAACAATAATCTCATGTTTTAGTTCCAAATGCAAGAAATCAACTATGTCATTTCCATGTTTTAGTTCCAAATGCAAGAAATCAACTATGTCATTTCCAGCTATCACAAGGTATTTTGGGTTTATAGATCTAATAAAGTATGAACATCAACATTTTTTTTCTAATCTTGGTTAATAAATTAATCCACCTACCAACTTTCAGATTCTTTATTATATATATATATATATATATATATANTTGTGTTTGACCTCTTCCTTACATCATAGCTTCCTAGGTGCAATTATACAACCATATTAATCATGACAAGCATGCCACACTACCAAATCTCTCAAATAATTTATGAGTTCCATGGTGTTGAAACTCATTAACAATGCTCCAAGGAAATATTTAAAAGTTATGCAAGAGGGATCCAAAAGAATATTTTGGTATATACTTATATTTTTATAAAACTTGACTTTAGCCAAGATTCCTAAACTCAATTATTTTAAAATGAAATAATTTTCGTTGATACCAAATTTTAAAAAACAACGTATGCTTTAAAAAATGATTATATGAAACACAGAATATGTACTTTTAAAAATACAATATTCAAATACAAAGTATGTTCCAAAAAAACTTATCATATAAAATGTATGTTCCAAAAAAACTTATCATATAAAATACAAAGTAGTTATTATAAAAATACAATATTCAAATACGAAGTATGTCCCCCAAAATACTTGACTTTAAGGTAGGTCATCCACCTTGACATTTAAGAATATATATATATATATATTCTCAAATTTTTAATGGAAATTGGGCAAATGGTTTTCGCTCGGCCAATGGTTTGTGAATAATTTTTTAGTGTACATACATACACTTGTTTCCTTTTGGGAAGTTCCCATTATGTATGCACTACATCAATTCTATATTTTATGGGAAAAACATAAGGTTTTTTTAAATAGTACTCCACTATAATCAATCCTAAGCCTCTCAAAGTGGGGATGGGTGATATATTTCACTATTCCTCATTCATTGCATTTTCTTTTTTAAAAATACTATATTTCTTTTCAAATTAATGTGTTTAAATTTTCAATTATTTAATTATAATTATCATTCAAATTAATCTGTTTAAATTTTTAATTATTTAATTCTAATTATTATTTCAAAAATAATTGATATAATGTAATTAGGTAGAGTTAAAAATATATACTAGAATTTGTTTTATTAAAGAAAATAAAATTTGTTTGAGTGGGGTTAAAATAAGGTGTATTTATATATGTCAAAGATATAATGGTTGTTTAGTGGAGCTAGATGGATTTCATTCCATCTACTGGGTTCCGATTCCATTGAAGCATGTTCTAACTTAGATGTCTAGATGATGGTTTGTTGACCTACTATCCACATAAGTGGTGATTTTATATAAATTTTTTATTACTTTTATAAACAAACTTGCAATTTTAAAAGTCAAAGCCATATCTGATTGAGCAATTTTGTCTGGAAACTCCTCACGGAGGCTGGAGAGATCCCTGTGAACCATTTCCAGGCGCTTTCCTCCTTCCCGGTCAATTTGATTTAGATAACTTTTATATCTTCCTAGCTTACGCCCGAGTGCCCGCAGCTCCGCTGTGACCGAAAGTGCAGGGGAACAAGAAGCAAACGACTCTAGAGAGGAATCCCTGATGATGGTTGCAAACAAAAGATGAGTATCCAAACCTCTGCAGTGATCAATAAAGACTGTTGCGAGCTTCTACAATTCCTGGCCTGGCGGTTTTAACAACACACATCGTAATTCCATAATCTGAAATGAATCCATCGCACTCTTCGCATGTCGCGAATGGAATAGAGACGACCCTTTAATATGATTCGGAGAAAGAAGCATGTCAAAGGTTCTGTACAAACGAGAGTTCTTCTGCAATGGACGGGACAGAGGGTCCTTTAATTTATTAACCACATGCCAACCCACGTGTTGGCACATGTTCCATGCATTTTCCACACACCTGCTTGATGGGAGCCAGGACAAGTGGGAGACACGTGGAGATTGCTGACTCCATCCTTTAAGGCCTTTGCCCATGGTCCTATGGAATGAGGTATTAGGAGTTAGACCCATTCCGTACCAACGTCCCTTTGCTCTGAGAGGATGCTTTGTTGGCAGCGAGATCGACTTGGTCATTTAATCATCTTTTAGGACGTGATAATAGTCAATTTCCTAGAATGAGTTGGAAAGAATTTGAATCCTTCTAAGCAATTAACGAATATTAAGTTGGGACGGCACGGAGTTGGTGACCAAGGCTTGGATAATCAGCTGTGAGTCTACAATTACCGTTAATCTGATATTCCTTGGTTTCGGGATTGAAGAAGGCCCTGCCAGAGAGCCAAAGCTTCTGCGACATTATTAGTTTCAACACCTAATCCCCATGAGTACTCATGTTCCTGATTGCCATCGGGATTAATGAGGATCCCTCCCCCTGCTGTCGCCCTTAACCAATTATTAATAGGAAACCATATAGAATTTTGTAATAGTATTTTTGTTTCTAATATTTTGTTATTTTATTTTAAAATGTCTTAGATTCAAGCTCAATTGTGTTTTCTCTAAACTTGCTTGAAATGAATTTCTTTTATCATATATAAATAGAAATTATTACAAAATACTACCAACAAAAAAGAAGAAAGATGATGATAATCTTTTTAGGCAAGTATTTATGGGTTTTGAGGTGATGACCTTCCATTTACAATTACTCATATCAATTACTTATCACAAATTTCTCTAACCTCTATAAGCTTAATAATGAAAAATTAATTAATTGAAATAAATATTATAATTAAAAAATTCATTAATTTATTATATATATAATATTAATATAATCTATTTTTTTTAAATTATAATCTTAATTTTTTTAAATATATAAAATTTTAATTTCCATTTGTAATTGAATAGGTTTAACTCAACTTTCCATCTTATAATGAGATATTTTATATGATTTTATATACTTTTATCTCATACTTTTAAAAAATATTTAAATAATGCAACTAATTTATATGTTTTTATTTCATACTTTTTAAAATATTTAATTTAAAAAAAAATCAATTTATAACCAAATTATTTCATATTTTTAAAATATTTAATTTAAAAAATTCAAATAATAAAAAAACATTTATCAAAAATATTAAAAATATAAATCTAAACTTCCATTTCATACTTTTACAAAATATTTAAAATAAAGTTTTCTTCCTTAAAATAATATTTACATATAATCAAACTTCTAGAAAAATACTCATTATAAAACAAAGACATTGAAATATCATCTCATACCCATTACAAAATATACACTTTATTTATCCAAACAGAAATATGCATTGTTTATCCAAAATATCATTTGGTTGTTCACATTCCACACTGAAGTGTCTTTTTATAATGAAATATAAAATTATGATGATAAGTATTATTGTTACTAAAATTAATGTAGGTTTATGAAGCTTAAACAAAAAGTAAGCAATTAAAATAAATTATTTTTATGTTTATAAATATAAAAGGTTAAATGAAAATTATGATAATATAAAGAGATGATTAATTTTAATTTTGAGGATTAAATTTTTTTCTATGTTAATGAGCTCAAAGAAAAAAAATGTTTTGCCAATATTACAACAAACTTTCATGAGCTTTATAGTGAAACTGGGCATTAGTGTAATGTATCCGGCCCCAAATCACACCACAAACATAAGATACACCATCTAAGCATCAAGGGGGTGGATGAATCTAGATAATGAAAAACATAATAGAGTGACTAAGGCTCAGACAATATACCACGAGTCAATTAGATAAAACAATCAACATTTTAAAAGAATTGTGACCCTTCCAATGCAATCTATCTTTTATCAATTTGCATGTGATGCAAGGATAAATGCAAGTATGTATGCAACCATATATGAACAAGCATTCCACATGAATCTAACTTTAGCATATCATATCAATACAACCATATAACAGAAATATACATAGGATCTAACAGTTTCCACCGTAGTATAAAAATTAGATCTACAACATCAATCATAACCATATTTTTGACATTTAAATAGTCAGATTTGCAACATTAAACTGCAACCATTTAAACATAAGCCAATATCACATCTGAAGGCTATCATATACAACCATATAAACCACATAAACATTTAATCTACAGGATACCACCTACAACCATATAAACAAATAATAAAATCAGATCCATGAGCATTACTTCTTCTATAAAATTTTGTAAATAAACATACAATAAAGTATTCATCTAATTAAGGGGTAACCAGTTTCAACAAGACAACATTCCACCTAGCCATAGACATAATCAAGTCAAGCCATACTTGACTAGGTCACCCCCGAGTTGAGGCCATGGATCCACAAGAAAAGGTACTCTCCACCAATAAATAGGGTGTGTTCTTTTTCAACATTGTTTGGGAAGAAATACAAAGAATTAGTCCATCATAATTTCCAAATCCTAGCCATATCCATCAAATGCTTAGGCCACAACACACATTCATACGCACATGAAGGAAATGCCTAACCCTAACTAAACCGATACCAATTCATTAGCATACAATTAAGTGCATTAGAAGGTCATCACCTTTAATACTCATCATACAAGGATGGTGATAGTAACATGCATAGACCTCAATGCAATCGGAAGATGCTATGCAATATTAATACACTAGATACCTTCGTACATCAATCTTTAAACAACTACCAACCATATTAGTGATTGCTCAAGGCAACACCTTACAACATTGTATAATACATCACAAATGTTACATGGTATAGCATATCAGGCAATAGATAGTATAGAATGCATATGTATCACATCCAATAAAAGATGAGCATAAGCATTTCTACAGACTTATGCCCACATAATTTAATTATGGAACATATCTAATCCAAGGTCAATAGTGGTAGGGCTAGTCCTTTGACTGCCGTACATACATAATATTTATATTTGCAAGGAAGAACACCAAAGCTATATATATATGTGTGTGTGTGTGTGTATATATATATATATATATATATATAT